>VWZT01008915.1:1294179-1315911 GCA_013397055.1 Pachycephala philippinensis
CAGAGGCTCCCGGGAAGGCGCCCCGAGGCCCTGCGTGCTGCTGGCCGTCCGAGGGGTCTCCCCGAGCGGTTTCGTGTAGGGCAGGGTGGAAAAAGGGGCGTTTGCTCGGTTCGTTTTTTCCGGTTCCTTGGCAGCGTTTCCTCTTGGGTTTGCAGGGCGATTTAGCTCACCTCTGAGGCATCCCCCTGCTCCCCATTCCTACGGCTGACACATCAGTAACCGAAGTTAAGGGAAGCCGGGTGTCTCTTTAGATCAATTTCTAACTCATGTTTTCCGTATTTTTTCGTGTGGTATTTTCTTTCCTTTGTCTCTTGCATTCACGATCCCCGTACCATCCCCCTTCTCCTCCTGGTCGCTCTGACAGCGCCAACCGCGCTGCCTTCCTGCGCTTAGAATGCTTTTCCCCTCAAAGTGATCTAGTCTGTGTTTCCTCGATTCTCAGCCTTTTCCAGCCCTAAATTTCTTAGGCTTTGTGTGTTACTGAACAAGACCTATAAGGTGAAAGGTAGTCTTGAGAGCCAGCACACAAAGAATAAGATCTATCAGGAAGGCCAAATCCAGAGTGATTTTAGTGACATGGGTTTGAACTTGAAGTACCAGGGCATAGCTACACTTGGGCCAGAATTTGGAAAATTGTGTTTTCTTCCTTTTGGACATCTGCTGATCCTTGCTGCCTACCTTCTCTCTTGCTTTGTCAGCTCAAATTTGATGTCATGGGGCCTTTTCCCATCTTCATGCAGACCAGGGTTATGGGTCTTCACTTCACCACACTCCTGTGGATGCTGGGTGAGGCCAAAACGCCGTCATTCTGCAGGCAGGTCTGCACTATGCTGTGTCTAGGTGGAGACTAGAGTATATTTTAATTTGCAGAAGCAAGCCCCTGATCCTGAGGAACTCAATGTGCAGCTTATTGGAGCCAGGCCTTCTCCACAGTAGGGCCAAGTGGGAGCTGCCTTCGCAGGAGCAGTGCCAGATGAAAATTCCCCTGCTTTCAGCTCTGTTGACCCTTCCAACAGCACAAGCAAACCAGAACATAGGCAAGTATGTTTCCCAGTAAACAAAAGTCATTTGCTCTTGCCTAAAAAAGGAGTGCAAGCATGAAACCACTTCTTAAATGCACAGAAATTCACTTTGCTCATGCTGATGTAGACTTCTGGTGAAATGGGTTTACCATAAAAATAAGTAAATATAACTCAGAAACAAACTTTCTGTTTATACAGACAAAACATGATTACCAAAGTATTTCTGCATCTTTTCAAGATGTAAGATAGCTACCTTACATTTGCAAAACTTGTGGGATTTTTAATAACACAGAGAAAGCAGACACTCAAGCTTTGAACTTTCTGGTAATGCAAAGATACCCCTTACAGATCTCCTTTAAAGCTCAGGACCTACCAGTTCTTGCTAGACCTACCAGTTCTCCTGATCTTTGAATGCTAACTAGATGATGGATGTTTTGTTTTATCTTATTCAATTTGGAGGCTATTTTGGGTATGTAGTAACATTATAAATGATAGCATGCAAGTTTATTATATGCATGATTTGTAGAACAAGTTTTTGAGACAGCACAGCAATGAGTGCAGCATGTCCATTTATTGCAGCACATTGAAGTAAATGCTGTTTCACATATGAAGTACAGAGAGAAGGTGGGTTGGAAGTTTATGAAGCTGTGTTTTTAAATATTAAAAATATTAGTAAAATATGTTTGTTTTACTTGATACATATTCATGTCTGCTGTTGATACTTCTGTTATTACAGGAAAAGTAATTATGGCAAATAAAAGAAGAAACTATAAGAGCAGATAGGATGAGTCACACAAGAAATAAGGGGTCAACACTGATTGCAGTGTAATTAGAGTATTTTAGGGTTTTCCACTTGTAATGGGGAGAATAATGATTTGTTAAGAGGGAAGAGTTTGTGACAGTATAACACTTGATGTCCATTTGGCCTTTGTATCTGCCACTACGTCATGACCTCAGATGAAGATTTTCACATCTGGGCAAAAGACAGTGCAGAAGGAAGACAGAGTGACAGACATAAGTTTGAAATGTAGGCACTGGTTTTGATTAATTTATCCCATGGGTCTAGTTTTATAACTATAGCTATTGATCTGTTTTATTATTTAGTGGATTATGTAGCAATCAATCATATTTCCATCTAGCTAACCATGATTATTAATATTTTAAACTAGTTTTAAGATGGATTGGCTGGTGAGTGCAATAGGTCTTCTCTCTAAGCCAGCAAGAATGGAATACACCCAGGTTACATGGAATGAATTATTGCCACTGGACAATCTGATGAAATCTGCATCAGCCATCAGAATATAAATCCAGCAGTAGGAATACAGTGCTATCAGGGGACTGAGATTTCCTGCTTTGAAAATGAACGTTGGCTTTACCTCTACATTTCTTCAACAAAAGTATGTAGGTATACTGTGACAGTAAAAGGATGGGAGTTACATCAGTGGAGTTCACGCAACGGTAGATGGAAACCCTACAGAAACACACACATTTTTAACACAATATATGTGGAAAGTAGTTACTTTCCTGCCAAGAGCCAAGCTCAGGATTCTGTGTCACTGCATCAGGAGTCAGCGACCTTGCAATCAGCAGTGTGGGAAAGCATTGTGCTAAACTACAAGGGATGTGTTCGTTTGCAGGGGAAAGACTGAAAGCCTTGGCAGGTTATTAAAAGAGGAAATGATTTCCAAATACAATATTCTGTTTTGAAATGCAATTGTTTTTTTCTATTGGATGCCAAAAATTTCTGAAGAATGCAATATCCTCTAACTAATTGTATCTGTGCTCTGAGAAAAGAAACAGGGCTATTGTTCTTCTCACAGCACGAGCTATTTATATATTACTCTGTGTAGTGCTCCTTTCTGTAATGATCGTCTTCCACCTACGCAAGACTCCTATCCATTTAAAATAATCAAATTAAGATAGTTTATTGCTTTCTTACACCAAGCTGATATTCATATAAAGTGTTTTCCAGGTTACTTGGATTTAGTACAAGGCCTTTAGGCTAAAAACAGTACAATTCTATTACCTCACTGGAAGACCAAACCCCTTCCTTTCTGATGAATGGAAGCAGGAAGTAGTACCACGAAGGAGGTCACCCTTGTAAGAAGCAGAAAGTGATATACTTCTGCAAACAAGAGCTCTAGCTATTTCTACCATTATTTCAGTAACTGGCAGCTGGTCAAAGTTGCACTTTGCTTTAGTTGTGTATATTTCACATAGAAACAGGTAAAGTTACTATTTGTTCTTGTAAACCTTGCTTTTGGTAAGCAGGAAAGAGTTCTCCAAGTGCAAATAGTGGAGTGTTCATTATCTACACTTGAGATTTTCATTTGTTTAGCTATACAGGTGTTTGGAAACTGATTAACTGCTGCAGAAATTACTAGAAGACTAAGCAGATTACCTGTGCTTAGTTCCTATCTCTATATTGTCATTTTTTAGCATATAAATATTTGTACTATATGACATGACATATAAATGACGTATCATTATAACTGTTTTCTTCATTTATATTGCTAAACCTTTTAGTTCCCATATGTAACTTCACAATATCCTATTGCAATGCTACTTAAATATTGTTTCCCATTTCCTTACACCTTGTATCTCTAAATTTTGAAGAATATTTATCAGTCATGTAGATAATAATTTCAGTATCTTTACAATATCAGAGTTGGTGCTTTTATTTATATCTGGCATTTGTGGCATTTGAACATACAAAGTGTCTACCAGCTGTGTACATTTTTTGGATCTGGAGCATTGTTTTAGTGGAAAATCTAGTTCCATTGCTTGTTTTTTCTTGACTATTTTTTTTCTCCAAATGGAGATTCCTCCAGCTGATGTATATGAAATCTCTCCATTGACTTCAGCAAGAGTCAGCTTAGTCCTTGTAGAAGGAAGTTAATAGCATGGAGACAGACTCTTTGTACAGTTCTGCCTGGGTTTGCAAACAAACACTAGACACTCCTTTATTTCTCTACTACTGCTCTGAAAGACAGGACATCCTGCTTTTCAAAACAAAAGATATTAAGCCTACTTCAACTAGGGCAATTACCATAATCAGATAGGAAATGGTGAGGTATTTTCTGTAGATTGTCTAAAAATGAGGTTTGTGCCTTAGATGATAGATCACTATAAAACTCTAGCCTAGTGAAAGAAAGATTTTTTTTTTTTTTTAATATTTTGTTTACATTTTGTGTTGGAGACTAAAACTGGCGAAAAGAATTTGACCAAAACAATGAAGATCTGCAGGTAATGAAAACTGGTCACTTGTATATGCACACCTCTGCTGCCTGTCCCTTTCAGGTACCATTCAGGGATACACTTCTGCCTTTATAAAACAGAAATCTGAAATGGCAGGGGAAGAGGCTCCTATTCTTCTCTGTGTCTTTCATGCAGGTTCAGTGTCTCAGACAGAATAGCAAGCATCCCTTTCTCTTCTTCATGGCAAGTAAATTGCTTCATAGAAATTTGCAGTCATTATTCACTGAATTGATTAGAAGTGCCATAAGTGAGTCTCAGAACATTTGTAACATTGCCAATTCAAACCACTTAGTGGATTTGAAATTAAAGCATGAAATACACAGAGACTCCTGCAGTTGCAACACTATAGGTGTCAAACATCTTGTTTTTTCCTTATTGTAATGGTTGCTCTCTCCAGAGTTTTTCAGGACTTAAATGAAATTGCTTTCAGTCATGACAGCTGGTTACTTTCCTGTACTCCTGTTACATAAAACTTAAGTTTGTTCTAGCAAAGATGGTATCTGTTCCAGTGAAGATGAAACCAGATCATTCTCAAATTCCTCTTTTTAATGCTGGACAGGAAGGTGTAGAGAGACATAGGAATAAAAGAAGTGGGACCAGAGCTAAAATCCAGTGTAGAGAATATGAAAAGTATGAGAAAAGGCACATGAAAATGGAACCAGTGTGCATAGTGAATGCTGGAAATAAAATGAGACACAGGAAATCTGGGGACAGAATGAAGTGGGCTGAGGGGAACATAGGCTGCCTCACTGAGAACTGAGTACTGCACACGTTGTTTGTATGCCACAGGTCAAGGGTATATGATATATTGTTCATGTGCAGAGACTTTCTTATATATTCTAGAGATCCATGTGCATGCTCAGATCAACTACGTTTTGAAGTTTTTTGTGCACTGGCAGCTGGTTGGCTGACTGCTTTGAAATTTATAATGGCAGCTTTTGATACGTCAGTAGGAGATAACCTTTGCCAAACAAGCACTACAGATAGAGAAGTGGGACAGGAGGAGGGCTGGGATGGATGAAAGAGAATACAAGAGAGAAGATATGGAAAATGAATTCATGAAATTAGGAAGCAAGTAGATGTAGGGCTTTATCTGTCAGTCTAGGGCAAAGGCTTCTACCGTCTTATAATTGTAACAACGCTAACTATGCCAGGGAGATAGGTAGAATTAAGATGTTACTTTTTAACTGCCCCAGCCAGTTGCCCTACCCTTCTGCAGAAAGTTGTTACACCCTGAGGGAGAGGACACGGAACCATACCTATTTCCCTGTATAGTGGGGCAATTAGCTTTAACCACCAGGGAGGACGTAGAGGCAGGTGAGTCAGATGCACACAGTTTCTTCTGACACACCTTCTAGGGACGGCACCCTCTGGCACATGGGAGGGACAAAGAGCTGAGGTCTGTAATAATTTTTTAAATTGGCACAGCCAGATCAGTCAGATTTTCTGTAACTAATTTTTGCTGTCCTATGAATCCTCCTGCTTTAGGCAGCCATGTGTATATTTGTATGTTGGTGCTAGATTTGGAAGACTCCATCCAAGTGAGAGAGAAAAAAGGGTGGCATAAAACCAGAAGAATATAGATGGCAGCTTCTATCTGCTCATTGAAAGAAATGCTTCCTCTTAGGTGCCAGTGAGAAATTTTACATAGCTACATGTGCATTTAATGTTGAATAAGACAACTGATTAAACTGACATGTAACCTATAGAATATTTCTGACACTGAAAATACCAAAGTGCATCTTCAAATGAGATTAATAATTTATATAGATGTAAAGATAAAATAAAGAAGAGGTCCCTCATAATTTCGCATTGATTTAGGTGTGGAATTCCTCACCAATTAGGCTTGCTTTGCCTAATCACTGATTGATCAACTAAACTATTCTCTAAGTCAAGCACAGCATTTTTCAAGGTCTGTTTCAGCACAGTATAAAATAATTAGAGCTATAAACAAAAAAGAAGCAGGAATGCCACAATCCCCCACATATCTATTAGCTGTCATCTGTAGAGTCTAGCTGTTACACAGAAGCATGTTAAAATTAAACGGTGAGCTTTATTTAGCATACTTATTTGTTCTCTTCTTCTTTGCTTAACCATTCTACATTTCAAAGCTCTTTTGTTCACTTCACAACATGGCATATTCCTGGTCATGCAGATACTTATACTGCACAGTAAGCTGCTGCACAATACTTACCTTTCAAAAACAAACAAAAATTCAGTTGGAGCTTTTGTAGCCACTACATGCATGGCTTTAGAGTTAGTTAAGTATTTTGCAGGACAGATAGTAATTTTTATCAGTTTATAGACCATACAAAACTTAGGATGAATGTCTATTAGGAAAAAAAAAAAAAGAGGAGGTAACTATGTACTTGAAATTCTGTATTGGTGTGATTTCATATCATTAGCCTTCTCATGCAATATTTTGTTTTGAAAAATTAATTTACTTTTTATAATTCATCAAAATAGTTTATTTTGCCCACCAATATGCTCTCCATAGAAACAGTTGTATCTTAGTAACATAACAAGAATAGAGTTCAGGGAATACACTGCGTCTGTATATACTGCCCTTAAAGAGACATTTGTAGTTGTTATAAGGGAAGGTGAGAGTTTTCTTTCTGCAATTGTAGCAAGCACAGCACTGCAATACAACATCTCAGTGCTTCCTAGGCTGATCTCCTTACGCATGAAATACAGGTCACTTCTGCCCCTTATTCCTTGCCCTTCATAGGAGCATATCAGCAAAGATGTCAAACGGCTGTCCCTTACAGCTGGGGGTTGATTTTTTGGTTTGTTTTAATTGGATGCTAGTTGATGAATTATGTGAACACTTGATTTTGACCCTTGTCAGCTGAATTCAAAACTGTTTTTACTACTGCCCCTGTATTTTTTTTCCATCTCAGGTCTTTCTACATGGAAAAATCTTGAAAATTGTGTTGCTGGTGTCACCTTGTGTGGATCTGTAGCTGCTCTGTAGGGCACTACTTTTCTACACTCCAGGTGACCCTAGCTTTACCAGCTCTCTCATTGTTTTGCCTCTCTCCTTTCTGCTCTTCCATGCTTGCTGTAGGGCACCTGTTTGTCCTCTGGCACCTTTGTTCTCTCTGTCCCTCACCAAGCTGAAGTGATCCAAGGGAACGGTTACGATGACATTTGAGCTTCTCTGCAGCAATGTGTTGATATTTACACTGAGCTGATTATTAGCAAGTTGAGCATATGACTACATTGTAAAATCTACTTAGTTTAACCAGTGCTTCAGGAGGAAAGAGGCAGGGAGTGATGCAGGGGCTGTGTCCCTCCTTACATGGTTGATGGGGGCTGTGCTATTAATTTGTCTGGGTAGAAGGGGATGAAACATGTTTTTCGGCTGATTCTTACACTGCTTTGTAGTTGTTATTTGCTTCATATTGCCTGCCTCGACTGGTGTTCTTCTCAGCTTCAAAATAAACCAGGCCATTTAACAATAGGGTAGAGTGGAGTGTGTCCTAACCCCAGCCCTCCACAAGAAGCTTTTAAGATGTCAAGCAACAGAACATCCCATCCCGCGTTTTGATTAAGGAAAAGAGTAGTTATCAGCTTTGGTCTCAGGCGCAGACTAACTGAGGGAATGAAGGCAGAGGCAAGATATCTCTTGTCTTAGCACACAGTTATTAAAAGAACATGTCTGGAGGCAAAAAAGAGGCCCAGGAACCCAGAGAAACCAGAGAGATTTAACAAGAATTTCTCTTACCCTCTGTGTGGGGAGAATGAGGCAGAGGGAAAGCATCTTGCTGAAACATGGTTTTAGAAATTTTGTATTTGTGTAGTTAATCTAAATTTGCAGCAGGAGCAAGTGAGCTATTTCAGAATAAGAAATGGAGACACTGGGAGGGAGCTTTTTTTTTGTTTCAGGGAAATGTTAGGGTACTGTGAACTGCCACTAATGTTTTAGGAGGCTGAGGTGTAAAAAAAAAAAAGCAGCAGAGCTTTGGAAGTCATGGGGGCTTTGACACCCCTCTCTACCAACCTATGTATGCCCACCTAACCCTAGAGACACACTTTTCTCACTTCTCTTTGGCTATGGAATCTCCATGCTCATGTCTCAGGCAGCTGTCGGTCCTCACTCTGCAGCCTGCATCATTTCTGCAGCCACAGGTCACTTCCTGTACCTTCCATGTGGGTAGTAATTGGGGCAGGCCAGGGACCTCTTCTAACATGAGAATGGGTGTGGGAAAAGTAATAACACAGAGCGCTGATAGAAGAGCAGGAAGGCCTGCAGTGATATTGAAAGGTGGTCTATATGGAGGTAAGAGATTCAGCCCAAAGCAGCTGATCTGGTCTCCTAGGCCCTAGCAGAACCTGCAGATTGCTCCCTCATCAGCTGCCAAAAAAGGCCGTGTCTACATTAGCAATTAGTTTCAAAGCAACAGTGTGGTTTGAAGGAAAATCTTGTCATTGTCTCTGCTTACCATGTGGTGTTTCAGTTCTCAAGGGGGTTTTGGTGCATACAAACCAAATTCCTTCAGGAGGAAATGAAAACAGAAGCTCTGCTTCAAGTCTGCTCCACATGCACCCTTAGTGCTAATGGGGACGAGAGGTTCCAAAATAGCGTGTGAGCTGCATCATCACAAGGTCCTCTAGCACATACCTAACACTTCTTCTCAGAAAGCTTTGAAACACATGTGTAGCGGAGGTGTTTGGCTCCAGTGACCAGGCTAAATATAATCCAGAATAAACCCCCAAAACACATATCATGGAAAAATGAGGTGCCTTAGTATCAACTATTTCATTCTACCAATCCAGTCCTTATGTGCTAAATTACTTTCTCCTGAAAATACTGCTTACTTTACCTTGAGCTGGCTTTGGGAAATGCCAAATCTAACCTAAAAATGTACATAGAATGCTTCTTGTATCTGATAAGGGGGATGCCCACACAGTTTAATTACATGTGTTAGCTTTTTAATCACTAAAGACATCTCTTTAATCACTATTAAAGAGCTAATGTTGCTCATCTGAACTTGAATGAAAGACATAAAGCAAAATCTGCCAGCAATCACAATAGTAGGTATGCTGGTACTGTAGCCAAGGATACAGGGAGAGCTGTGGAATTGTACCCTAGGGTGGGTAAAGGCGCACAGGCTGAAAACTGCACTCAGTAAGATGCCTACTCACCAAGACAAAAAAAGGCAGACAAAGCTGGGTGAATAACTGTGACAATAACATTCTCTCCTGAATGGAAGCTACTATGTGCCTGCTATTAGGGTAAAAGAAACCAAACAGTGTTTGGGTCAGAATGATGAAAAAATTCAGCAGTCTATATTTACCAATATAATTACAAAATTATATAAATTCTTAACTGTTGTATTGTCTTTTTTTCCCCACTTTCCCTATGATTTCCATTTATTTATGAGCTTCTTTATTTGCATAGCTCAGTGGCAGCACTGATGTAAGCGTCTGCAAGTACGCGGTGCTCTGTGCTGCTATTGTCACTTACAGTCAAGATTTAGTTACAGCTGCTCCCAGGAGCCATAATGTGCCCTCATCCCTCACATATCCTACTGTGAATTGAAAACATGTTCTAACAAAATGTTATGAAACGACATGCAAGATTACAAAGACATTTTTTCATATGGAAAATTTTAGTGTTATTTAAGGATCTGTAATTGGTACAGTTCAATCTTTTTTTCTTGCCATGTCAGATAAACCTAGACATTTTGCTCTCAGATGGTAGCACGTTTGGAGATATGAGAGAAACAGGGAGCTGCTGGAACATATTGCAGAAGCCTAAAGCACTTAGCAACAGAGAAAGTGTGGGCTGCAGCGACAGAAGCCAGAATGTGGAAACAAGTGACATCGAGGCGGCTGTTTGGGAAAGAAGAGCTTTTACTTTGTTTATAATTTCAGTAATTCTAAAGAACTTGGCAGTGTGGGAGGTCACTGCAGTCTCTGACTCTGCACATATTCTTTTCTGTGTGACTGTTTTTCAAACGCTTATGATAATTATTACCAAGAGTGCTGGGTGCTCTAATTTCCTTTTGCATTTCCTGTTTCTCAAAAACTAGAGAAGTAAAATTAAGGTATTTGTTTTGCTTCAGTTTATCCTGTTAAGACATACTCATGTGGCAGGCTGTGAAGAGTTTTTCATAGTGATAGTCTTCTGGAGTGATACAATCATTTAGCATGATGCTTTTAAGTGCTTTGCACTAGGACATCCTGATAGTCCTGATAGCACTAATGATGGATGTCAAATAACTACTAAAGAGAAGATGCCTGAGGTGCTGAGCAGGATAAATTGAGTTGAGATAAAATAAAACTCTTTCTGACATCACAGTGTCTTTTACAAGGGCATTCAGAAATCAGTGTGTTTCTAAGTTCTGCAGGTCCTACTGAGGAAGAAATGATCTGGAGAACTTTATTCACCTCTTGCTGGGGACTGTTTTACTGAATGCACATGCACCTGCAAATGCAAAAATCTCTTTTCCTCTGAAAAGTTATTGTGCACATTAAATGCAGGGGCTGCACAGCTCTAGGGTTGAAAAAAAAGGCCTTAGGCAATATAGGACACTTAAAGAATTTGGAAACCTTACCATAATTGTTACATTTTGTATTTAATGAAGGTTGAACTAGCCATTAGCTTGTATTTTCTTTTTCCTCTCTATAAATGTCTCTTGTGGTTTGCATTATTCAGTAATCTAATTGTGTCTACTTTCGAGGTGTTACCTCTTGAAAATAACAGTCAAAGCAAATGACAGAGATGTACTAAATTATTATAATAGAGGTGCTACAGAAATGCATAGAACAGAAAAAAATCCAAGGAATACATTTATATATAATAATGATGCCTGAGGAACTATTAGTATTGAAGTCTTAACAAATTTATCTACTCACTGAATAGTACAGTGTTGAATAGCTTCAGGCTACTGTTGATATTCTTTAACTCCACAGGTGACCTGTCATTGGGTAACTGGCCTTTTAAAGGGAATTGGATTCAGCCTAACTACTGATCAAGTGTTTACTTCCAAAATGCTACTGTAACTTCAGTTATTAAAGTGCAGTAATCACCTCACATTAGATGGCAAAATTTGAAAAAAAATAGAAAAGTAAAATAAAATTAACCAAAAAATTAACACAAAATGCAGTCACCAGGCCAAAGCTGGGTACCAAATGTATTACTGAGAAAGTTAATAAAGTACAGAGACATCCCTAAGCTGTAAGAGAAGTGTAGTGTAGGCATTATCAAATCATTCAGGCTCCAACAGGGTGAACCTGGAAAGTCATCCCATGACACTTAGGAACAGCAACATCTTCAAGCCTTCCAAAACACACTGGGACCCCTTACAGCTCACTTATGGAGAGAAGATCATTTTGGTCTGAACCTCCCTAGGTCCTTTTGCTTAGGAACAGCCCTGAAAATATGTTCCACCATTTGTAGCCTCAGGGCAAAACACTTTTCCTTGAGGAAGTTTCCCACAGCTCCCTGTCTGCAAACTTCTCAGGGACTAAGCGCCAGACTGTCTCTCTACATTTTAATGTCTCGCTTCCATATTAATAGCTACAGAGTCACAGGGAGGAAGTATCACCTGTTGAAGAAGTTTAAAGACCTGAAATTCCAGCACCGTTGCTAAAATATATGCGTTGACCTACTCCCACTTAATGTTTTTCCTTTCTTCTTGCTTTCTTCTTCTATTGCTCTCAGCTACTGCCTTTTTCTTATTATAAGTCAGACCATCATCTCTTTATCTCAGATCTCTGTTGTACCCAGCGTACGTAATTGCCATCAACCCTGAATTCTCTGACTCAGAAAATCTAAGTCAGAGGCTTGAGGGAGCTCCACCTGCACTGCAGAGATCTGCCACGGCCCCTCACCTTCCCATTCAGCACTCCCACTCTCTGCCTTCTATTCCTGTTACTGCTCCAAAGAAAAGCTTAGATAATGGAAACTGTAGGAGCAGTAAGCTTAGCCACCACCCTTGCCTCTGCTAGAAGTCTTAATTTTTATTTTTAAACAGTGCAAAAGCTTTTCCAAAGACAAGGAAAAAAAGGAAAAAAAAACCCAAACCAACAAACCAAACAGCCCCCCTCCCAGCTCCTCCCTCCCCCCACAAAACACCAGAAAACCACCTTAAGAATTAAAGGTCTTTTCCCTAGAAAATGAGCCTGGAACTCCCCTTTTAATGTCTGAAGGCAGCCAGCATCACTATCAGGCATGGAGCTGGAGCTAGATACTAGTCAGTGCTGCTGTTATCAAAGGTAAGTTTGTCCAACTTTAGATCTGAGAAATAGAGGCTAGGGACTAAAGTTGCCACAGCTGGCTTTATCCTTTTCTCTGCCCAAAAACCCCTGACCACAACAAACATATGAAAGTGAAAGTATCTCTTTTAGGAAGGATTCTGAAGAAGGTATTATTTTTAATTTTTTATGTATTTTCATCTTCTGCCCAGACTGTCTCTCACTATCCTGAGCAACCTCTGGAGATGTACTTGAGAGACCTACTTCCATCAGTGTTAAAGGCATGATTTTTTTTCTCTTGACGGAAGACTCTCCTCCTGAGGACCCTACTCCTAAACATCAGAGGCACTTAGGATGCTGCAGATCATTTTCCTTTCCTCTCATGTCCCTTCAGTCCTTTGTTCTGTCTTTGCCTTCTTGTCCAGTGCTTTCTGTGAATACCTGTGTTCTGTCTGGGCTCCCTCCTCTTCTGCCCTGCAAAGAGAATACCAGTCACATGCTCTTTTCCATCCTCTACAACTACAACAGAAGTTGTACTATCATCTGCTATACTTCCTTCTCCCTGTATGCTGGATGCCACATCTTACAGCCCTTGAGCTTTCCAAGGCAAATCACAGTTTCTGCATCCCATTAACAATGGCGTCTCCTCTCTTGTCATCTCCATGCCTGTACATTCTCAGATCCTTCACTCTGTGCACCTGTGGTACTGTGAATACTGGCCATTAAATGTGCACCCACACTACGCAAAGTAGCACCCAATCAGAAATACACAGCGTGATCCCAGATACACTGGTTCCAGAGACAGACTGTTCTGGTACATCCTTCTGCTGTAATTACATTGTTTTGGTATTTCCATGCTGATCAGTGCTATGCCAAGTGGCTAAGCCTGATTAGAGCTGGCTCAGATGCTGCATCTGGTGTCAGATCAGAACTGGCAACAGAGTCATCTGACCTCTCACTGAAATGGGGATTTGGCATTATGGCACTGATCAACTCATTTCCTTTTCTTCGTATGCTCTCCTGGAAACACACCAATTTTTACTGGCCCTGAATGATCAGGCTCCTACAAACTATAGATCATATAAATGGTAAAAAGGGCTAGGTGGGTATTGCTGGGACAGCTGAACAAACAGGAGGAGTACTATCATAGTAGGATAAACATTACTGTCAGTGTAATGTGTCCTAGTATGTGTTTTAAATAAATTATTATGGGTTCTCTGGAGGAACCATGCATATCTGCTGGATGATAAGGGCAGGCTCTCTACTCTCTCAGCCCCTGCAAATGATTGTAATGAAGCAAGGTGAACAGAGCCACCACACTGAGTCCTACAGTCAGTGACTGAGATCTGCTGCCTACCAGCTGAGCTGCACAGACACAGTGGTCTCTGGCTGAGGGACAGCATTTACATGTAGATGGCCTATGGAGGGCAGCCTAGAAAAAATGGAGGCTCCTAGGAAAGAACATGATGCATTAAGTTTATAATTTTAAGGAAATAAACCAAAGATATAAAGAAATGGATGTTGTTGTTCCAGAGGTGCAGAACACTTTTTGCAGCAGAGGTTAAAGAAGTGGTCATTTTTTCTTAACTAAATCATGAGACAAACTACAAACCAGGGGCATAGGCCCTATTTGTAAACTTTAACCTGGAAACTGATATGATACCATACACAATGCACTGGCATGTTTCGTTAGGTATTTGTAATCACTGCAGTTTTGTCCTCTATGTTAATGGTACTAGGGAGATATTAAAAATCTTCTCTTTAGCTCTTGAAGACAGACAGAAGATGTAGTTCTGTGACAAGTAAAACATTTCTAACTTGTGGCTTAAAGCTTGAAAGCATTTCCCTCTCCTCTGTCTGCAAAGAAAAGTGGAGATAGTAGTGGTGTCTTAGGCTGTGTCTTCAAGTATAGCTATTAAAACAAAACAGCTCTCCAGAAATGGCATAATTGATTTTCATCCTGCTTCAAAAGAAATTTTTTTCCCAATTAGCAAACTAGTCCATGCCTATATTAACAAGAGAAACAGTGTAATCAGAGCAGATCTATACTGTGAAACAACTAGTCATGGGGACCAGATATTGACATAATGCACATTTGGGGAGTTTTACCTAGTCTGTTCCTATAGACTGAATCTCTGGTATCAGTTGGGGGATGTCAGATGTGCTCGTGGAGTGCACATTTCAGCTTAGGTTCATTCAGAGGGAGTCCAGCCCACGCACTCAAGATCATTCTGTAACATACAACAAGTGCAGAACTGGAGATGCTACAAAAGTGTACTCTTGATTACAACCAAATTGCTAATGTAGATGCACTTACAAATTATCATGGACTTTTTTTATTCATGTTTGAAACCTAGTGATTATGTTTCTGATGACAAAATTATATCTAAGTTATTTTTTGTGCTAACCCAGATGGATGTATAATGCGTTACTTCAGAGAAGTTCTGTCTGCCTTCTTTAAGGAACCATTCTGTCAGCCTTATAATGGAATTATACAGGTACAACATAACAAAAGTTTCTTCTTTAAGGATAATCTATGAAGCAAGTCTATTGCTAACAATACAGAAGAAGGAATACAGTCTAGCCCATTTACTTTGGTTCTACAAAGGTAAATACCATGGTTTTGTCTCTAAATGTAATAAATACGCCACAGTATATGAAGTGGACCCACTGAGTAAAAAAATGGCCATTTTAATGTATCCATATCTAACAGATGAAGAGCCATATGTCCACCTGAAAGCATTTTAGTAATATTTTCTAAAGTTGCTACCGAAGTTTCATCTACATTTGTGAGGCCAAGATCTAACCACTTTCTGTTATTGCATCAATTAAACATAGTAAAGTGCTTATAGCAATTTCTATTTCTACACCTTTTTCCGAAGGTGTCATCATGTAGAGAAAACACGATTTTTCACTGTTGTTAATTTGAAATTCTGAGGGATAAAAGGGTAAAGATTGCAAATTTATTTTTATTTAATCTTTTCACGTGTATGTAGAATGCAAAACAATTACTTGTTCTTAAACATTAATTTTCTAAAATTCTAAAGTATTAAGATAAAAGTTCACAATTACATAATTACATGTATCATTATTAAAAATAATACATATTGAAAGATCAGAATGGTTTATATTATTAGAAAAAATAAACCAGAAAATATAATTACATAGAATATTTTTTAAAAGTATTGAAAGATATGAAAAATCCAAATAACTATGTGAAAACAAAAATTTTTTTTCTACTTCCTTGCATAAGCAATGCTAAATAACCATACAATAACTACTCTTCCACATTGTGTCATAGTCTACTGCTGACTTCCAGGCTGCTAAATCTCCTAGTCCAAGGTCAGGCTATTGTCCAAAACCATTTCTGTCAGCTGCTTGAAAAAACCTCAATCAGCAGATACTTTGACCTTGGAGTGAAATATTCTTGCAAGCAGGTGCAAAACTTGTAAGAATGGAAAATGGAAGCAGTGGTGTCAAAAAATTTCAAAATTCATACTGTAATGCAGTAAGAAAAGGCCTGAACAGAAATGCATTGATCTAAAAATATTGAAGGGCATCACCAGCTTATTTTGGGTGTCCTTTTGTTGCCAATAGTTAATTCCTAGAAGAGTCTATTTTGATCCTGTGAATACTCCCAGACCTAATGCACAACAGAGAAAGAGTTATGACAAGGATGCATTTGGCTACTCAGGAGTTATATATACAAACAATAGTGTGATTTCCCCAGGATCATTTCTATCTACAGCATTTGCAGCAGCTCAGAATTATAAACAGCAAATGTGCGTCAGGAGAATATGAATAAAAATGCACTGTCATACTTGGCTTCAGAAGAATTTGGGAAGATCTTCAGAAATAATTTATTTCTTGGAATAGGCTATACTTTCTCTCATTTAATGTTTGTATTGAGAATATTTATGAAATGAAGAAAATGTATTTTAAACAAAACACGCCATCACTTTTTTTCCCAAAATCAAGTCTAACTACTAGATGCCTACCTAGCAATCAGCTTAAGCTGAATGTACCTAAAATAGAAATAATTTCCACACTCCATCTCTCCCACTTCACATTCCAACTATCTTGGCCTTCTCTGCTCAATAAATTAGATGTTGTCTTTAGCTAAGGACTCTCCCTAGCTTTTTTGTACATACATCTAAGTGTTCGACATTTTTAGTGTGTTTCTAAGATGCAGCCTGCATGCACATCACTAAAAATCTTGTACATACTTTCACTTCTTCATGATTGGAAGGGATTTACAGGGCTTTTTTGCAAGACATCTTTACTATTGCTATAAACTAGCCTTAGGTGTAGCTTCTTCATCAGAAGAACCCCTACAGCTTCCTGAGATTTGAGACAAGACCTTTGAGTGAGACACGAACTTTCCTCCATGGTCTGTCTAGTGAACTGAAAATAGTACGTTCTCAGATGGAATATTTGCGGGTTCCTAGAAGTCTTTGCAAAATAAGCTCATCATCAATTGATGTGTACTTGAGTAGAATTTAATTGTAAACTGGAATAAAGTATATCTTTAAAAAATTAAGAAAATAACATGAACTTAAGGCAAACTTTCTCCTTGAAGCAATATTTCCATTTTTGGAAAGTGTCTCACAGATTTTCATATTTCCAAGTGCTACCTTTGGTACTTAAGTCCATAATGAATCTGTCATGTTTCAATTTAAACCTCTTACAAACTCAAGTAGCTATATAAAACCCCTGCTGTATCTCCCTCCCCAGAGACTGCTTAACCCACTCAATGCATAACCATACAACCTGAGTGGGTGAGTCAAATCTCACAGATTGTTCACACAAATATTACACACTCCTACACTTTCTTTGCAGTGGGGGGAAAAATCAGCTGAACAAGATCACTTCTCCCAGATTTCTCCCATTTTCTGCAAGTCAACTGAGATTAATTTATATGCCTAAGAATATTTCCCTAATGATAAAAGGAAACCGAGAAAACTTTTTTGTGAGCATTTGCACTCAGATTTTAAAAGAAAAAAATCTCCTTTTTTATATTATAACTTTGAAAGCTCTTCATCTTTAGAGTTTGGCACGGAAGCCTTTCATATGATACAACGAAAACACGGAGACAACTGTCACCCCAAGCTTGAACGCAGCTCCATAAGAACCTGGCACTGTTCTCAGTCACTGCAGTTCTTTCTTGTGTTGATCACTCTTTTCCCTTCATCTTCCAACACTGACGAACTAGATCAGAAAGGAAGCCAAGAACCGTTTTCCAGTAAAAACTTAGCATTTTCCTTCTCTTAGGATTCACTTGCATTAAAACTGTCCCAGATCTGCGTCCATTATATATTAAAAGACCATCAATTGCTTGTCAAAAGACACACATGCCTCAGGTACTTCGTTAATTTATGTTCCAAAGTTCAGAGACCATGCCATTTTCTGACAAATTTTGTACACTGCTCACTGACAGGAAGAGTACTGAAATATTTTACAAATATGTGTCACTGTCTCAGTAAAGTACTTGAACTGCTACTTTGTTTGAAAAGCTGTATGGTGTCCTAAGTAAGCCATTCCCACCATCTTTTCACATTTCCCAACCTTTGCAATCAGGCATGTATCTTCCTAGTCCAGGACATGTTTCTTCATGGTGCAGCACAAAAAATACAAATGCAGACAAAACACAACAGTGTATCTCTCATCTCCTTACTAACTACCGTGTGGGAAGGTACTAAGTAGCCCTTAGATAAGGGTAGGAATCCACAAATTTTGTTGAATGTAAAGGCAGATTTAAGTAAGGCATCTGAGCCTGAAGACACTATCAGTAAGCCACCAGCAGCTTTACCATAAACAGCCCAGAAGCAAAGAGATGGGAAGGAAATGCTGACTATAATCTCTTATAGCTGCCCATAAAGGTCCAGTATTCCCATATCTGTCTCATTAACTGTAGGTATAGACAAGTGCCACAGGAGGTGGTAGCAAGAAGCTTGCAGGTCTGCTGCACCTCTCTGCTTCCTGTACAGTTAGTTATTTGGAAGGTACATTAATTCCACCATGTGTTTTGCCTCTTGTAAGCTCAGTACAAGTTCTTCCTTTTCCCTGTGCCATTGGACTACTTCTTTACATTTATAAAGTGCCAGTGCTCCTGGCATTCAGCAACTTAGTTCACTTCTTCCAGCTGTTTGATGGTTTTTTATGGACCTTTATCAGGGAACTTAGAGATATTACTTTGTATCATATATGATTTCCCTATAGCATGTGAATAGCAAATGCTGTACTGTCATGTGAGACGTGTTTCCTTGACCTTGTGTTGCTTGACTAACTCACAAACTGTGTTTCTTCATAAGAATCAGTATACACCTGCTATTTCTTATTTCTCTAGCTTTACTTCTATTTTTTTAAATCCAACAATTTACTCCTACTCAAAGGGGAACACCCTACACAAAGTGGATTCCCACTGACTCTAAGGACCAGGCAGGCATACTGCAAGTAGAGTAAATGCAGATTCCAGTTTTGAATGTGTAGTACTTAAGTGTGTTAATCATTATTTTAAATTCTCGTGTCTTGATTAGCCTATCAGCCTGAGATACTAAGTGATGGGGATTATGATTGTTCAGCTTAGACTATTTTTCCTGAAAGCATCAAGGAAGAGATGACATAAATGTAGCTCTTTCAAATCTCTGTGGACTGTCAAGTTACCCTGCAGAAGTCTGGTAATACAGCATCTCTGACTGCCTCTTGTCTCTGAATATCAAACAGCAAAGTCTATAGGCACCATCATTCAGGTGTGCATTTGCTGCAAGCATCCTAGAAAGGGATCTGAACATGCATCTCAGAATTATCCATAGGAAACAAACTTTGATTGATGTACTAGATAGGGCGCAGCAGACGTTACCTCAGCCTCTGTAGCCAGATATCACTGCACACTCTTCCTGCCCCACGCTGCTGTGATCATACAGTGTTTCCCCCCTTTGTTTGCTCTTAGTAACCACTGCTGTTCACACAAGTGGAACCGACACACGAGAAGTAAGCAGGCAGCTTGATGAGTTGACAGCAAGGTTTTCCTCCTTTTCAGCTCAAGCATACTCTTAGCCCTATAGCCATGAGAGCAGACACTTCCTATATGGGTTTTTACTCAGTTAACTCTTTGTGGGTGCTTCTATTTCTGAGGCAGCTTCCTTCTATCTGACCTGCTGGTACTAAAGCACAGGTTGCTATACCTTCTATGCTTGGGTCAGTGGATTTACCTAAGTTCCATTTCTTGGGATCCTGTCCATGCCAATGCTCCATAATCTATCCTACTTTCTTCCTAACGTTACTGTGATTCAAATTACTATCTAAATGTTCACCTACCAATGATGAATAAATCATTAGCTTTCCAATCAACAGATCACATTTTTTTAGGGTGTAGGGACCCTAGTGTTATGTAATTCAAACAACTGCTATAAACTTTCCAAGTCATACAAGTATGCGCCATCTTTTGAGGAAATTATCCTATCATGGTTGCAACTTCAGTAGCCATTACTCTCTTACTGTTTTGTATACACCAAGCTTTTCTCTGTAAAGATCAGATTATAAAAGATGAATGCTTCTGAAGAATCTATACTCCTTCTGAGGTTAAAAGGTTCTAATAATTTATCTATAAGCCTTTTTGACTTTTGGACCCAATTAAATGTTCAACACACTAAATGTTAGATGGAGACTATCTGAAGTTTAAACTCAAGTCTTCCCCAGAACAGTAAGATAGGAATCAATATTGTAAGCATCCAAAACTGAAATAACATAAATACCATAGGGTTTGTGGTGGTGTAGTTCCTTGCTATGGTCCACCGTGGATGCTGAGAGGGTCAGAACTGCCCTCCATACATTAAACCTCCACCTAGCAGGGAATGCATACTTTGATCCTGTTGAACTCTGACCCAGGAATTTTAGGCTGAACACTCTGCATGAGCTGGCTGACCAGCTACGCCCTGGTTAACCTCCCAGTGGTTAAGGCCTTATCTTTACATAGTTCTGCAATCTTGCTCTCTGGGGAATGGCTATCCTCCCTTTCTCTTATTGTTTTCCTTGACTCAAGTTTGTTTCTATGGCTGAAAAGCTAATCCAGATTGCAAATGTTATATTCGTTCCACCATCTGCTACCCAAATATTAAAGATATGTAAAGTTTTACTCAGCAGTCTCATTTCCAGTCTCTCAAGTTCCCCTTGAAGCTTCTAGGCACTGCTGGTTTGAGAACAGCACTCTCTGCATTCCATGAATGTGAATATCAGCCCTTTGGGATGCAGCACCATCTAGTGAGGCAAACTAGCTCAGAACTTCATAGGGACTTGAAACGGATGCCACCAGCAATACTTAGAGTGGCACAGGCTCCCTTTCCCAAGAGGCCAGTGTTTTATTAGTCATCTGGTATCCATCACAGGGAGTTCTTCGGTTAGCATGGCAAAGCACAGGCAAAATCTTTAAATGTTGCAGTAGTTGCTGTCCAAGCCAAGTTCTCATATTTCACTTGTTCTGTAAAATTTGTCTCTGAACATAGTGATTTCTAAATCCCTGCATCAAAACCTTTTTGCCATGTCTTTTCATTGCAGACTTCACTTTCTACCTCCTCCACAGATATCTGAGGAACCCACTCCCTCTTGTGCTTTGTCTAAATTTGCTCCCACCTAAATGCATAGCCATTGTCACTGGATCTTCCCATAGTCACACAATACCTATTGGACAATGGATCCACACAACTCCCAGAAGGTAACAATACAAAATCAATGTGTAAAATGAGTCAGACACGTTAGTCATAAATTAATCATATTTTTGCATCTTCCCAATTTTCCAAGGAAGAATAGTACCTAGATGATTCCCATGTCATTTCTTTGACCTTGTTAATGCAGTATTTTCTGATTCCAGTAATTCAGCTTGCTGATGCTGTGTATCTCTAGCTGTTGGAAGGATAGTTCTTTTGCTGTCATCTATTAATTACTTGGATGCACTTTTCCAGTGTTTCTTTGCTTTATGCCTCTCTATTGATCCTCTTCCATTCAAGGTCAAGAAACTGCTTTCAAAGGCCCTGGTTGCCAGGACTCTCTGCTCACTTACCACATTTCCTTCACTTTCACGTTTTCAGCTCAGCTGTCCCTTACACTCATCATGATGATGAACGTGGCAACAGCGTCAGTTTCCTTCACATCCCTCCCAAACCTCTTTACCACAGTGTCTTTAAAGAACTTCAAAACACAAAGGTTGCTATAGGCACCTCCTATAACATAAATACGGGCTGGTAGTTTCCTA
>VWZT01008915.1:1316444-1422906 GCA_013397055.1 Pachycephala philippinensis
GCCGCCGCCCCGCCGCTCCCGGGCTGCCCTTCCCGGCCCGCCGGGCACCGCCGCGGCGCCGCGCCCGCTCCCTCCTCACACCGGAGCCACGGCCTGGGCTGGGCATCCTGCGCCCCCTGGACTGGGAGACAGCCACGAGTTTGTACGCCAAGCAAACTTCCCCAGCAGTGTGCCAAAGCACCGGCAATCCGTTTCCTTTTTATTGTTTTAGTTTTTCGCTGTAACGAAGACCCCTCAGAAAATCTGAGCACTGCTTTTGCTTTTTTTTTTTTTTTTTTTTTTTTTTTTTTTTTTTTCCCTTTCAGTTCTTCCTACGAGTCAGTGCTTTAGGGAAAAAGTGCAAGGTGCTGTGGATGCTGGCAGCACCACTGTTGGTTCTGTCAGAGCTGCCTGGGCTTCCTGGTGAGAAAATCCCTTCTCAGTGCTGGAGGGACTGGCAGCCCGACTGTGTGCGGCTGTGTGCGAGGGTGAACACTTGTGGGCATGTACGTGCCTTCAAAAGTAGGGCTACACGAGGATAAGGCCATACAGCTCTTTCTGTGCATATGGCTCTGTCTACGTTGGTATATTTTTATACACATAAATGCAGGCGGAGCATATGGCACGTATAATAGTGCATATTTGTTTGCTCGCATACATGCATATCTGTGGGTATGCATAAGTCGAGGTTTTGTAATGCAGTTAAAATAGAGCAACTGGAATCGGTGTATGATTCATAGTGCATGCATATGTCTTTTACAGACTGTGCATTTCTCATGTAGCTCTCCCTGCTGCATTTAAGTACATTGTGATATAAGAGCTCAACTACTTCTTTTAAGGTAAATAGTTGATTTTCTGTTGTTTTTATGGGAACACTACTCTGTTCTAAATTTACAGGTCTTTAACATAAACCCCACAAGTTTCCCAGGTTATCAAAAGTTCCTTCAAAAACAGCATAGGAGTTAGGTTACAGGGTGGTTACCTTATCACTTAGGTGCAGCTTCAACCCTTGCATATTTCACTCAGTAGTTCCCTAGAAGCAGTCCACAAATTACCCTACTCTGAAGGAGGTGTATACATTTTCAGAAGGTACTCAGATTCTGCAGCCTGGCCTTTGTCTGAACTGGATATCTTTCCTATTCTGAGCTATCTGGATTCCTAATTTGTTTATGGGGCATGTTCATCATCAGGTCTAGGCCTAGATGTATCATGCAGGTATCAGTCTCCAGGGTTTTGCCTCTAGTGTTTTGAATCTCAGTATGTTGCCTTTTTATTTTGTTTTAGCAGCTGATTTCAGTGGTTTGCTATTTTGAAGCCTTTTTGTAGTTTCAGACCTTTTTATTTCAGCTTTAGCTGATAGGTATTATTATTTTGAAAGCTATCCTCTCTAGGCCCCCTTGGAAGTAACACTACTTGGCTGCATCAGACACTACCAAAATTGCCAACAATGATTCTTCTACGTGTTCTTTGTATCTTCTGGCTGGGAGGTGGCCATGCTGAATCTGACCTGTTTGCAATATAGTGCCAAGTTTTTGTGAACAGTGTCTCCAAGCCTTGTTTTGCTTTACCCTCTGAAATATTTTGACCTAAGGAAGCTCTGGCTTATCCAGACTGGTATTTTGTGGATGTGACCCATGGCTGTGCATATCTTGGTTGGCATGAGAGCATTTTCACGTCTGAAGAAATCGGCAGTGTTCATCATGGAGATGAGAACTGACTTTGTCAAGGTTTTGATCCCAGAAGTCACTGGTGGTAATGATCCCTACCAAAATTCCAGGGCATTGGGAATGTTGTGTAACATGAAGCTCCCAGTAGCTCTGCATCCTCAGGCATTCTTCATTTGTATAGGGACAGTACAGAGGTAGAGGGCTGGAATTCTGATTATTGGCATATATTCAAGCAGCTAGCAAAGTCAAGACTATTTATTTGTGATTGTGAAATTTCAGGGTTTTTTCTCCCTGCTGCTTCATTGTTTGATAACTCAAAATTGGAGCATGTGCTCCTTGCAGAGCCAGCCTTTGTCTGGCTGGTCCTAAGAACTTCTGAAGGTAATGGCTATTACAGATGCTTTCCTAAAAGCTCTAAAGACTTCTTGCTATGTCATTTGTCAAGCTGTCTTTCCTGGCATGGATGGAGATCAAAGTGTTCTTTTTCTTCAAGCAACAAGAAAACCAGCTTCCACGTGGCATGTATGTTCATTTTAGAAAAATAAAATTATCATCTTCATTCCTCCAACTCTTTCAGCCTTTGGTGTTTATAGGTCAACAGAAAGGCCGTAATTTAGGCACTTAGATGTTCTAATGTAGGAAACAAAAATTACTGAGGACTTGCCCTGGTATCACAAACCTTTTCGGTCAGAAATAGCAATCAGAAGTATTTTTTCCTCAACTAAGCAAGTTGTTTTGTCCAATTTCTCTTGGCAGCAGGGTCATCAAAGCATTACCTCGAGCTACTGATTCTATCTCATGTTGTGTGGCTTAGCCACCCTTATTTAATAAGACGTCTTTTGATCAGTATCAGAGAGTTCTTTATACTTGTAGCAAAGATTTTAGCCACGTGGGCCTCATCCTGTGCACACTATTATGGGTTGACCTTAGCGAGATTTTTTTCTATTACGGCTGGAAATAAAGAAATTTTACCTCTGAGCTCCAGCAGTCCACTATTTTTTTTAAGACTTCACTTGCTTAACTTGTTACTCCTGTGTCCTACAGCCTGTTTAAAAGAAAGGCTGAGGAGCTGTTTGGGAAGTGTCTCACTCTCCTCTTTTGTCTGTGTTAAAGAAACATTCCTGTGTCATGAACTCACTTGTATTTAGTCATGGCATTGTAGCAGAATCAGTTTACTTTAATCTTCCCACTGAAGCTGAAAGTCTGGTCAGGTTTGTCAATACTTTGCTAAACTAGTTTTTACAAATTTGTTACTTGTTAATTATATCTAAGAATCTAGTGTGTTAATATGAACATTCAAAACAAAAAATTAGTATGACCATTGCTGGGGACTTCGGTCAGCCTTAAAGAAATGTACTAGTCTTACCTTTCCAGAGCTTTATCCAAGGTCGTTCTTGCTATCTCTTTCTCCCCTTCTTTCCCTACTTTCCCCTTTCTCCATAATATCCATCAAATCTCTTGGTCTCTGAAAGTCTTTTCCTAATTTTCATTTAATAGTCTAAGGGAACTTTGCTCAGCTGCCTGACAGATTCCTTTGCCTTGGAGCCTCTTTGAAGACACTAACTGGTGTGGAATATTTTTCTCAGTGTAAGAAGTCAGTACCCACCCGGGCTGTTAATTGTTAAGGATGGACCAGGAGGGACTCATTCCCATTTGGAAGGTGCCCTTCATTACACTGGGCTATGGTTTCCTTAAAAAAATTTCTCCTTAAAAATGCCTTAGAACATTTTATTCTGGTTGTTGCTTTTGGCCTAGTTTATGTCGTTACTGCATTTTTCCTTTAGGATACACCTCTAGGATGTCCTACTTATTTCCTTGCTGCTTGCTTTCAAGAACTGAGAATGTGCTGAGATGATACTTTAGAAAAAAAAAAGGATTATGATTGTTGCAATTCTTTGTTGTAAAGATCATTTTCTCATAAAGCCATCTGTTTCACCTTGAAATGTGAAGGTGGCTCACAGCTTTCTGTGTGGAAAAAATGTTATTTATTGTGCTTTTTTTTTTAATTGGGAGTGTTCTTATGAGCTGAAATGAAGAGTTATAAGAGAGACTGTGAGAATGCATTCCAAGTTCTTGAATGTCAGAAAACAGTTTAAGAGTCTTGCATTCTAGTCTACCATCCCAGTCTTAAGAGAAGTTGAAAAGTTCCAGCCACCTCACACCAGTAAGCATACGGTTTATGCATGACAATTCAGCTAGAAGGATATTTTTCAAATGTTAATTTCTTGAAATGTTAACTTATCTTTCTTCAGTTGTTTTCTTTCCTCATAAACTGCTACCTATAAATAATTTAGCTCTAGCAGTTTCACAAGGCACTCTGCTGACGTTTCTGTACAAGTGATTTGTTAAGAGAATAAAAGTAAGAGATGCCTGGCACTGTGAACACTGTCAATACTGGTAATGATTTGCTAACGGGATTCTTTTATGAAAAAGTCCCAGTGCTTATTGGCAGTCTATCTGATCAGTTGTTATTTTTCTGGCTAGAACGTAGCTTTTTTAAAGAAGTGTAGTGTAGGGAAGTTGTACACATGAGGGCACAAGGCCATCAAACTGCAGTTGGTAGGCACTGTAGTAGTGGCACGATGTAGTCAGTGTCTCTGTAGAAGAGGGAAACTGCTTAGAGTCAGTTGCCATTTGTGTGAGGCTTGCTAGTTCAGCAAAAGAAGCAATTTGTTGCACAAAGACATCCTTGATGACAACTGTGGCTAGAATAATAGACAGAGGCAACAGAAGAGCATCAAAACTATTGCCATAAAATCCTATTTTAGCAAGTGTGTCATTTGGTTCTCTCTGAATCCTGCTCCTTACAATTTAAAATTCCTGAACGTTTCTTCTTTCATGACTGATGGTGTAGCTCTGTATACCATGAGCTCTGTATACCATATAGACTGTATAGTTTATATAGAGTATATAGAGTTTATATAGAGTATACTATATATACTCTATATAGACTCTATATACTCTATATAAACTATATAGTTTATTCCATGGCTACCAGTTCCCAAGGTTGCAGCTACCTGACATCTGTTGTTATTTTGGGATTTTTTTCCTGCTCATAACATTTGTTGTTTCCAGTCCAATAATTGCTGTAATTCATTGAGTCTAAGATATCAGATTGTTTCTTCAGACAGAACCTTTCAAATACTAGCTGAAAGGTGGGACAGATTTTCCACTTGTGACTGTGCTTGAACAACACAAGGGGATTAATACAAAGACATTTTATTAAGAATTTGCATGGGAGAAAATTCATCCTATTTAAAATGTGTGATAAAAACTGGTGACAGAAATGAAACCCAGAAATGTCCTTGTCTGCCTGTTAAATCTGGTTTTAATGATCACTTGTTTTGAAGTGTGTAGAAGTTCAAATAGCTTGGGAAGAAAGGAGTTTTCACAATTTGAAGTCTTCCTGATTTGTTTGCCTGTTATGACAGGTCTACTGCCAGTTTACTCTGAAACCTTTTCTCCTGTATCTCTTTTTTTTTTTTTAGAGCAAATACTTTGTTTAACATTTGGATCAAATATAAGCCACGACTACCAGAGTGGTATTACAATGAAAGACTTGTGAAAGTTGGTGATGCCCTTGCTCAGATCAAAGTAAGTCATTTGAAATCAGAAAAGGTTCAATTGCAGTCTTTGTTTCATTATGTTTCTATGCTACTTTAATTTTTAATCATATTTTACTGGAAGCTATTTAGAAAGTAGCAAAAACTTTTACAAAATAATTCCAGTGAGAGTTGATTGTTTGTATCTCTTGCTTTTTATTGTAAAATTGCCCTGATTTTAAATATGCTTTCTATATCTGTATTTTCTATGCATCCATTGCCTTTTTAAACACCCCAAAATCTTTCTTTAATATTTGTTTGATGTTTCAGCATGGTATAGTATCTGACTGTGCCTTCAGATGCTGTTTAAGTACAAATTGACAATAATAGAGCAGTTCCACTGACTCAACTTAATGCTCAGTTAACCAAACATGAATAAAAAGAATTGTCAGGAGAGGAACAGAGAACAAGAACCAGAGTGCAATTACACATTTTACAACTATATGTATCAGTGATGCTCCTGCATCTTGAATTATGTCTGCATTACTGGTCTCGTCAAAAAAGGTAGATCACAACTAAAAGGGATTCACGAGCTAGATTGTTGAAGGCTGAGAGTATTTGGGGGATGTTTCCCTATATGATAACTCTATTTTTATACTCTTACTTAGTAATCTATTACTGACTACTGTTAGAGATGGGATGCCTGGCTAGTAATTGTTGATCTGACTCAATAAGGCAAATATATTTTTATATACTATTTATCCTTTGTGTTTCCTCTGAAAAAAATCCATCAGGGATGAGCCATTTACAAGCTCAGTGATATTTGTGTCAGAAGGTCATGTAATAAAATCTGGGGCTTTCGAGGGTAGTTACTAAACAACTCTCAGCAGCAGCTCAGAGATGAATAGTTGGAAAGCAAGTTCTGTAACTTCTACTTAATTTTTTAACATAATAGGAATGAAAGAAAATAAATAAAAAGAAGAGGGCATAATTTGAAATGTATCAAGGTGGTTTGAGGGGGCCATCTTTTTGAGGAACATATCCAGTGAAACTGTTCTTTCACTCTTCCATGCTTTGCTTACGGAATGCAGCAAGGAGAAATGCTCTTTGTGCCATTTATGGAGGGTGTATATGTGTGGCGGCTAGGTGAGCTTTTCAGCAGGCCATGGCAGAGGCAGGAGTATCATGCAGATGTTATGAAGTCTTCTGTATCCTTCATTGCATGTGCCCTAAAGAATTCCACACAAGTGGCCTGCTCCTGAATAAAGAACAGCCAGCTGAAGCTGAGCTTCAGCAGCACTCATCACTCACTGGTAGGCTGAAGAAGGCATGTAGAAGAGTCCATAATTGTGGAGCTGTTATAATTGACGGTGCAGGCTCATGGTGTAGGTTTAGACATACAGAAATTCTTAAGGAAGCTTGAGTAGCAGCAGTTGTTAATAGCATTGCCTAGACAACTCCATTAATGTTTTCTTCATGTTTGTATATTCCTAAAGTTTTTACAGCTTCTGGGCCCTAGGAATTGCTTGAAATATTACATGAAGCTTTTAGTGCTTGGGAGCTGCCGCTCTCACAGTGTACTCAGTAAGGTTATTTCAAAAGTATCAAATGCTGCTCTCTGTTCTCTGCATTGGCTTCCCAAAGCAGCACTCCAGTATAGTTTGATCCTTACATTCAAGGTGCTTAATGACCTAACCCTAGATTGCCTGAAAAAAAATCCATGTTTCTGAGTAAAGACTTCTGCTTTTAGTGTAATGTGTTTTTCTACAGTAAAGTTATCAGTGTTGTTGAAAAAGTTGTTTTACTGGCCAGCCTAAAACTTTGCACTTTTTTTTTTTGGAACTCCCACTTTTAAGTGCATTTCTTTCACTTAATTTTAGAATGAAAACCTAGTTTTCATTCTACTTTTTCCGTGAAAAAAATAAATAGAAACAACAGGAGATGGATGTTGCGAATTTCAAATGCATTACAGGAAGGATGAATGTGGTGTAAAACCAAGGTCTCTGATAGGTAGGGTAAAGCCTATTCTGTAAGTACCCCTCTTGACTCCTTGTTGAAAACTAGTGTTGAGTATTTTAAATTTTAACCTGTTTTTACATCATGTAATACTTAATGATGTGTAGTCCTTAAAAAATAATTATTGCATACAAGTAGTCAGTGGGTGAGCACCAGCTTAGCTTTCTGTCCTCCTGCTGTTTTTTTTAGTGCCTTTAGATTCCTTCCTATAATATATCTGCTACGTGTTTTTTAGGACACACCTAAATTCATTAAGTCATATATCTGGAAATTACTTAGTCCATTAGTCATCATATGATCAGCACTGACTCGTTTTTTCCCCTCCTCCCTGTCTGCCTGTATCTGCCTGTTATCTTTGGACATATGAATGTATCTTAAAATGTTAGAAGAGAATTTAACTTTGTGTTATGTATCAATACTATCTTAATGGTATTGGATTTGGATTCCAAGTTTTATCTCAGCCTGAATGTATGTATTAGATTACATAAGTGACTGACTGCCCATAGCTCTCCATGGAAAGTCAAAGTTTCTGTGTATGGCTGCTGCTTTCACACAGCAAAGAGGACAATAGGGCCATGTGAGTTGGACTCCTCAGATGATGAAAAATTTAAGGTGTCACTGTGGTGGAAGGAATTTATGTTGAAAAAAAGAAGGGAGTGCAAAGAAATAAGAATTTTGTGTGATTAAATATTAAAGGATCATTTTTACCAGCAGAAATTAGTTACTTTTTCCTCAAGAATTTATTTTGTATGTGTTCTAGAATTAGTAAAGTTGGTAGAGAAACCTAAATGTAATCCTTGCTGCAGGAAGTGGTGGTGATGATTCAGTAAATGTCACTTCCAGATCTGAGTCAAAGGTGAACCTTAGAGTCAGCATGATTTTTAGAGTGGTTCGACATGCTGCTGGGGAGCTCTGTTTGGAATGAGACATGAAGCTCAATATCCTTGTTATTAACATCCTCTTAAAGACCCTTAATGCTGATTTCTTGGCCATATCTAAATTCCAGTTTTCATTTGTTTCAGTCTTTTTTAGTGCATCTTACTCTTCTTATCTGCTTTTATAAAAAAGAAGAGCTTTGACAACATGGAAACAAGGAAGAGAGAAGTGATTATGTCTATATATTGCTTATAAAGTTCTATGTTATGGAGTACTTTTTTCACATGTAGTATAATTGTCATTACTGTTGCAAAGCTGCACAATATTCCAGCAACTCTCTGAGTTTGTTATGTTAGCCCAGGACCCTGCTTTATAATTGTTCTCTGATACATCATGCTTATGATTAGAATAAACAAAACTCACTAAAACTTGCAAAGCACAAGCCATTCTTTTAAGCATTTCAACCTTTCATGTGCTGAGTGTTCACACTGTATTGCTGGATATTTGTATGAAACTGTAGTGCTTTACTTCTGTTTGCTCTTTCACATTGATACTTTTCTATATAAAGATTATAAAAACAGAACATGTTTTATAGAAATAGAAATCCAATATGCAAATGATAAAAAGAACATATGATTTGTTTTTCAGGAATATAAGTTGGCACTTCTACAGTGCTATGAAAGATACCTTCAGCAGTTTGTTTCTGTAAACCTCGATGATGTCATGGATGATGTGCATAACTTTAAATCCACCTTTTTTCCAAATGGATTCAGAGACAAAAATGCAGCACTTACGGTAGGTTGTGGGTTTTTTAAATTTTTCTGGTCAGAGACATTCACATATTCAAAGTAAGTAGCCCAGTGTATCCTCCACAAATGTACTTCATATTAATTACATAATAACGTTGACTAATCTTTAATAGTTTGTCAATATGAATTGCATTGAGATTTAATGATCGCATGTATGATACGAACATCTGGAGTTGGTGTATATTTTTAAGAGGATATAAGTGCTTAATGCTTTTGTGGGAGAAGCCAACTGCCATCAACTTAGTGTTAAAAAAGCAGTTTTCTCTGAATGCGGTGTTCTGTAAGTGCTTACAGCAGTTTTTGCTCTGAAATAGTTGCTATTATCCACTGTCAGAATCAGAATGTGGGCAAAATTTGATAAAAGTCCTGCAATTTTGGAAATTTCTATATCGTATGATCTAAGAACCAGGCAGAGTGCAAGACAATTAAAACATTCTCCTGTATTTTGTACCATAAGTTTGTAAAATACTACTTGTAATAAAAGGTTGTGACAGTTAAAAATGCGGTGTTATGTTTTTTATAGCTTATTTGCTCACTATGAACGAAAAGGGCAGAATGCTGAATAGTTTTCTAAGTGCTTTAAGCTCTAGTGAGCTGAATGACCTTAAGAATGTGTTGGCATCCTTTTGTGTTAATTGCTTATCAAGGTAGGGACTTGCAGTATACCTTTTGTTATCCGTGGAAGAAAGTATTTCAGTTGATATAGGGGGAATGCGAAAAACATGTTAGATTTTACCCTTAAGCAGTTATTTGCTGAGAAGCTCTACTTTCGTACGCGGTGGGTATTTTGAATTAACTAATGCAAGCTACTCTGTGATCAAGAACAATGAACAGAAATGGTAGGCAGCTCCTGTATATTGAGCTAATCAAATTCATATCCTCAAGTCAGGGTTAGAGTGTAAATAGGTATTTAGTGAAAAGAAGAAAGCAGACAGTTTGCTTAAAAGCTGGAAGCAGATGTCATGATAAAAGAGGTACTTGGTTTGTATTATTTTTTTTGTTTTTAAAATGTGGTTCAGCTTCCTAGAAAGAATATGATCAAAGAGTATGTTAATACATTTTTAAAAGTGTTTTGTAAATAAATTTGAAGTTCCAGAGATGCTCTCTGTTTTCTGTATGTCTGCCTAGACCTTGAACCAATGCTAGTGCCAAATGTCATAGCAAGTCTATACCAAAATGCCTGTTCTGTAGCTTAGTCTTTGCAGACTGAGATATCCCTAAATTTTCAGGTATGGAATCTAGTTTGGCAATGATCCCTACAATTGGAAATGGAAAATGATAATGTGTCAAATGATTACATCTAAAGGCTTTAGATGTAAATTTTTTTGCCATGTTTCCTCAATTACCTTTTTTTTTTTTTTAATTTAACACTAAGAAAATCATATAAGTGGAGTTTCAGGGCTAGAAACCTCCAGTTTCAGTGAATTAACTGCAAAAAACTAATATAATTTCAAATGTTATCAGGTTAGGAGGCTTCTTAGAGATTGATAGGTACTGACTGGTCGTGTCCCACTTAGCGTATTTTTTCACATGTTCTTTGTTCAGCTCATGCTGTACTCCAGGCACGACTGAGGTCACATTATGTTAGGTATTGCAAGGAAGAGAAGGAAAAATCTGTCTGTGGAAGAGAAAAGAGATGAGAGTGAGAAATAAGATATTGGTGATATAGATGGAGAAGTGTAGAAAAGTTCAATGTCATGCTGATTTTTTTTTCTGGTATTCTTAATGTTTTCCTACTCACCATTTTGTTGTACTTTGCTGATGTGAACTGACATATGCTTGTATTTTAATTAACTTTATTTATATTTCTATGTGTTTTAGTTCCATGCTTTGCAAGCAAGAAATGTTTGCATTTATCAGATGGTTTGCAGCAGTGACAGAAATCTTCAGAATCCAGAGTCCCTGCAGACTTGTCTCAGTGTCTTGACCTCATTACGACTCACTATGCAAGTGGCTCTACCTCAGGAGAATTTGTGTTGGCTTATCTACAATGGTACCTCAGGCTTTCCATTTACATGTCTTTGCTAAGCAAAGCTGTGAAGGGAAACTTTTATACATGCTCTTTAAGGTCAACCTAAGGGTCATGAATAAATCTCTAGTTAGCCTTCAATCACAGTAGGGTTTTTTTTTAAATTTTTTTTGTTTTTCTAATAGAAGAGATTCTAAAGTTAAAATTTCCACAGTGTGCCTTTTCAGGTGGACTGTTGTAAAAGCATCAACTTTTTCATCACAACTGCTTAAGAATATACTAATATAATCAAAAGTAAGGACATCTTTGGAGTGAATCCTTATTAGCAAAAAAACCCTCAAGATTTTTCTATCAATAAAATGTTTGTTTTGATGAGTTCATTATTTCTTGGTTTTTTTGCTTTGTGGTTGGTTTTTTGTTGTTGGTTTTGGTATTTTTTTGTTTGGTTGTTGTTGCTTTTGGGTTTTTTTGAAAAGGGGATTGCAGATCTAAGAGTAGAAAATTATTGTCTGCCATTTCGTCTTTGTATTTTTTAAAGTATTTTGAAGGGAAGAGTTGTTAATAAAACTATTCTTAAAAATACCATATGGCGTTTAAGGATTTTAATCCCTATGTAAGATTTTATGGTGCTGCTTGTAAATGCTTGAATTAGGGAAAAATTGAGAAAAGAATGGAACTTCTGCAAACTAGATACACAGAGAATAATTTATCAAGATTTTAATTTCAGGAACAACAACAGTATATTTTTGGTTTGAAAGGCAATGTTATTTAGCCTTTAGTAAACAGACTAGCATGAATTTCACAGAATCACAGAATATTCTGAGTTGGAAGGGATGCACAAGGATCATCAAGTCCAATTCTTAACTGAATGGCCCATAGAGGGATTGAATTTGGCATTATTAGCGCCATGCTCTAACGAACTGAGCTACCATGGGCAATTGTTGCAATATAAATTGAAGGGATAATGTGTTCCTAATTTCATTTTGAAAAATGTACACATTCTCTGAGCTATGATTGGTCAAAAGTCTTATCCTTCTGTTTTGCTGGGACTGCTGTCGCCCTCAGTCCCTACTTTTGAGGTGTGTTTTTTGATTGTTTGTTTCTATGGGAGAAGAATTAAAATTAAAATATACTTGCCTGCCATTCTTGCGTCCCACTGCCTGTGTGTGGGACAGGTCTCTGTACCAATCCTAGCCAATAATCTACTCTAATTAGAAGTAGGCAGTAACTCAAATTTTCCCTAGTTCCTGAGCATTTCTCAGCAATTTCAGACAATAGATTTTGTGCCTCATTGCACATTTGACTGATAAAAAGAAATCTTCCTAACACTTGCTCCATTTGAGCTTATTGGGATAATAACACCCTTCTAGCTATGACAGTTGACATTGTGATGCCTCCCGCTGCCACAGGTGTCCCTTTCTGATCATTCATACAGACAGAAGAATAGGCTTTTTTTTTGTCTCCCAGATTTGCAGTGTCTTTTATACTTCTAGGACTGATTTTTGAAAATTTTATGACATTGCTTAAGTCAAGTAAATTTTTGACAGATTTTTATTTCTAAGTCATTTTGATGCTCTTGAAAACTCTACTTGCTTTCAATTTTCTTCATGTCACTCACCATACTTAATAACATGTAATAGTGGTGGTGTCTGCCAGGACAATGCTATGATAGACTAAAAGAATCATGTAAGGTAAGGTCTGTGAGGAGAGGTGGTATTTTGTTTTAAAGAGCTTGGCATTTGGGGATTAAAATAAGATTTGTCTCTCTATCAGTTACTTAGTAAAAATTTGATACAGTAAATTTTTAAGATTTCATTCTTATATTATACTGCTTCACTGTGTAGGTATTTTTGAAACTAATGTTGCAGAAGAGTTTAATGGCTTCATCTTCTCTAAATTAGAAGTTGTTACAGAAAAATCATTAGTTTTTCATTTGTTTAATGAAAAGTCATTAAATTGTTTTCCTCTGGAAGTAACAACCCAGATAATAATAATAAGATTGAGCTGCTTAGCATAACAAACTTCATGTAGGATTATAGAACTTACCTGTTTGTTTATTTATTCTAATTTATTTTTGCAGGTACTATCCATATTTACACCATATGCAGACATTTGATGACGATGGGTCAGTCTGCTAAGGTATGGCAAAATAAATAGAACAGGTTGAAAAATTTGCAGAAGTTTAGAAAATGCACCTGTGTTTTGCATAACACTGTACCCTGACTTTTCAATTTCACTGGCATTGTCAATAGTTGTGCTTTGTCACAAGGAAATAAAGAGTCTGTGTTTCAAAGTGGTTGATTTCTAAGCCCTCATGCCTTCCTTAGTCTGCTCCTTCCTCAGCTGTGGAATGGAGCCCAGCGTAATGTCTTGCTGGACACTGAAGTGCCATATGTTAGGCTGCTTCAGAGGATTCCAGGTGCTTTGTTTTGGACATCTAGGTATGTCCCAAGAATTGGTCTTTTGTTTCTTAAAATGTGGAAATGTGCTGACCCCTGGTGGCTAGGGTTTTAGTTGTAAATACTTGATAAAAATAACCTGGCTTTTCTCCCCTGCCTTTTTCTTTCTGAAAGTAGTTTTTGTTTGTCTTAGCTTTACTATTTTTTGCTAAAAATTGAACAGAATTTGAATCAGCCTTAATACAGTATATTTTCTTATGTGTTGTTTTATTAATCTTTCACTGAGCAGGAAAGGTTTTTTATCTTTGAACATCTTCTATTAAAAACAGAAGTGATTTAGCACCTCCTTTAACATATTCAGGTTTCCGCTATACAGGAAACAGAGGAATTGATCGTAGGTATTTCAGATTCTTGAAATTCAGACTAAAAAAAATTTGTATATTGACTTAATTTAGGACTACAGTTGTGCACATTTTATGTACCTCGGGGAACAGCTGACCCAAAGGAAAGGAAGATACAGATACTGTTCATTCAATGGAGTAGGACTAATTAGAATTAGACTGCTGCAATGACTATGTTGCCCTGCAAGTTAGGAGCCAAGAGTCTGGTTCCATGGGTATAAATTAATGTAAGTGGAGGCTTTCACTGTAGAAGACAGACTCCATTGGATCGCAAATGAGCTTGCTGATCCTGTTGAAAACTGATCACTAGAGCTGCCAGAAAAGAGAGGCATAACTCTCAAGATAAGAGCAGATGAGAGAGAAGGGCAGGACCTGTATCTGGTGGCAAGACTATAGTGAACTGGAGTGGTTAAGGTAGCTTGGAGGCCAAAATAGAGTGCTTGACCACAGTTTAAGATAGAAAGAAAACAACAATACACAGGAGGAATGCTTTTTAGTCAGTAAAAAATTCTAAAAATTAACACAATTTCTGTGATTTTTTTCCCCCTCTTTCATTTTGTTCTACCGGGTAAGGGTAAATCTTTCTACCTGTCCTTTAGTAATAGTAAGTGTATTTATGTAGGTTAAAATGTATTCATTTTGAAATTAGATTTCTTCAAAACAGGTCCTGGAATACTTACTGTGGGCCAGTGTATGTATGGAATCATCCATTCCACTCTTATCTGTGCACTATTTGACATGGAGAGCCACCCTGTATACGGCAGTTTCGCAGTGTTATTTTGATTGTCAAGCCGGCATTCATGGAGAGGTATCCTGATTTATCTTATGCAGCATTTCAGATGCAATCAAATGGGAAATTTTTATTTAAATATTCCTACTTATTATCAGATCATATGTATTTAGAGTTCTGTCCATATTCCAGATTTTTACTGCAAAGTGGAGATGTGTTTCCACATGTAAATGCATAATCAACTCAAATGCAGTAACACTTTGTAAGATACTCCCACTCACAGACTTCTAGCACTAAACATTGGCCAGCTCCCATGCATATATACAAAAGGTATTTTGCAAAGGTTTTGTTTTCCTTTTCAGTTGTTCAGGATCTGACTTTCATTGCAGCTCTTTGTAGTTGTATAAATTCAAGTATGGTATTATTATAAAATTAAATATCAACATACAGAATCATACAGAATATGAACACAGAGTATCTTTTTTTTTTTTAATTCTTTGGACAGATATTTGCTCGCCGTGGTTTGATTAAAATTGACGAACTGAAGCAATTAGAAAATATCAGTTCTTCTCTGGAAAATACAGAGACACAAAAGATTTTTAGAGAGGCCACTCTAAAGGTATCACATACTGCAATTCATTATAAAAAGGTAGAGTAGTTACAATCTCTACGAGCAGAACACATAACATAGTTATTGACTTACTTTTTTCTTTGTTCCAGATGTCAGTGATGATTTTCAAGAGAGCAATATATGAATCCAGAAGAAAGTTGAACACTTTTCGACGTGAGTCAAAAGTTAACCCAAGGAAAGCAATAAATGTGAGTCTAACATTTTGTATAATACTTCTCTTCCTTTATTTTGTCATGTGATGAAAATGTGATATAATTCTTCTAAATACACATGGTGCTATACACAAGCAGAAAGTTTTATTCTTTCAATTTCATAGTTAACAGAATTTGTTAATAAAACTCAGAACAAGCTTGAAAGGAGGGAAGATATACTAATTATTACTTTAGAAGATTATCAGGAGAGAGCTTCATGGCTTTAAACTACATAGCCTTAATACTCTCCCTCATAATTTCTATTGTATTATTTTTGAGGTAAAATACCATGCAGCAGTGTGTCTGGTTGCTATGAAATGATTAGTCTCTACCCACTTAGCGTGAGGCTTTGCTATGCCTTTGAAGCATAACATTAATAACAGCAATATATTTTACAGTAGGTTATTTTCTGTTTTGAACGTGTACTTACTTTCTGCTGGAAAAATGTTTTGAAAAAAATTTTGCTTTATTGCAAGTCGGTTTAGATGTCACAAGGCTTAAATTACCTTTTCCTACTTAGTTGTCATGGCCTCGCAACACTACCGAGCGGCTGCTGGTGGAAATGTTTGATGGTGCTGCAGCTCAGTTCCTTGCCATCCTGGAAGCACTGTCTGATAGTAGCAGGAATCTATTGCCCCCTCATCCACCTGTTCCTGATGAAATTGCAATCCGTGATGTCACTTCTGAGCTTTTTTCTGCAGGTCTAGAAATCCTCTCAGGTAACAGCTTAAAGAAACAAAAATGGTGTTGGTGAGGAGCCTGGACCTCCATTTTATTTTATTTTTTTTCTATTAAAAAAAATGACTCTGCCTGAAGGTATATATTTAATTTATAACAATAGCACCTGTAAAATCAGATAGTCTTTCATAGCTTCATAAAAGAGAAGATAAAAATCTGGGTTGATCTCCATGGTCTATTATAATCAGTAAACATCTGCGGTAGTTTATGAATATGTTTTCTAAGTAAATTGGAGTTCACTTTCTCTGTAGCAGAGAAAGTTCACTTTCTTTACAGGCTGTGCTGTGCCATGTATCTATAGCTAAAACAGTGCTGTTAACACACCAGTGTTTTCGCTACTGCTGAGCAGTTCTTGCACAGCCTCAAGGCCGTCTCTCCAACCCTCCTCTCCCCAAAGGCCACTAGGCTGGGGGTGGGCAGGAGGCTGGGAGAGGACACAGCTGACCTGAACTCACCAAACAGCTAACCCACAGCAAAACCCATCCAGTTCAGCAACAACGCCTGTAGCTAAGGGAGAGGATGGGGTGATTTCCCAAGCAACTGCTACACATCCTGAAGCCTTGCTTTCCAGAGGGTGACTGGGTATCTGTCCACCTATGGGAAATAGTGGATAAATTCCCTTTTGTACTTTTTTTGCAGTCACAGCTTTGTTTTCTTATTTAATTGGCATTATCCCAACCATGAGCTTTCCATCGTATTTTTTCTTCCTGTCTCTCCCTGTCCTGTTGCGAAGCGTGAGTGAGAGAGCAGCCGCATGGGAGTCGGGAAGCCAGGCAAGGTCAAAATACCATGGTGTTTGATGTACTCTATTTTTAAAAAAAAATCCATTCAAAGTTAGATTTAAAAACTTGAGAAAAACACTGGACTTGACGGTTCCTCCCACCCTTATTTTTTTGCTGGGCTGTGGGCTGAATATAGTCTTGGGTATAGAGATATTTTGTCAGTAAAAGGATATGTAAAGACTAAGTACTCTTCAGAATGATGTTTTCTTGATATGATTACTGGCTAATTAGAACATAACAAGTCAAATAGATTATAAATTAATTTACCAAGTTGTCTACATTGAAGGTGGAGAGAGCAGTGACACCAATCATTTTGGTATAATTAATCCATCATCTTCTCTTCTGCAGTTGATGCTAACAGGTAAGCTAGCTTTGAATTTCAAAGGATTTTTTACCTAGTGATACAAATGCTCAGTAAGCAGAATATTTTTCATGTTAGTAACAGTTCTATACATAAAGAGTCTGCAAAATGGTGTTGTCTTGTAGTGGTTCTGTGCAGGGCCAGGAGCTGGACTTTGGTGATCCTTGTGGGGTCCCTTCCAACTCATGACAATACCTGTGGCATATTGTTAGGACTGCAGAACACTGCTGAATATGTTAGCTAAAACACTTGCTGAGAGTTCCAAGGACCAAGAAGTCAATTTTCTGCCTTACTGTGGTTTGGATAAACTTCAAAAGTGAGGAAATAGGCTCCCTATGTGTACATGACCATTTTCTGACACAGTAATGAGAAATGTTTACCTGTCTTGAAAGAAATTGTATGTGTTTCTATGCAATTTTTAAACTAAATTTCCGGTAGTAAGAGTTGTTATAGGGTGATCCCAAATTTAAGCTCTTCCTGCAACAGCAAGGATTAGATCCTTGGATTCTCTACACAGACATGTTAATATCAATAATGGTAAAACCTCTTTTGAATGCAAAAACACTGTGATATGGTTAAGTGGGCATGGTGGTATTTGTTAAAAGTTTGGATTTGATGATCTGGCAGGTCTTTTCAGACCTTTATGATTCTATGGTTGCAGATACATCATTAAAGCAGCATGTAAGCATTGACATTACTGTGAAAAGATAAAGCTATTGTTTCTTGTAAAGTTATTAAAGCATCCTTCAAGATTATGCTGACTGTTCAGAAACACATGGAGATTTATCTTTGTATTTATCAATACCAAAATTATTAAAATAAATTAAATTAAACTTTAAAAAAAGTTTGGAATACATATATATAAACAGAGAAAATATTTTTGTCATCACTGCAGGAGAAAAAGGGGTGTCTGGAGAGGCTGCTGTGAAATTTGTAAAACTAGCTTTCAGCTATGAAGAGTGGGACGTATTTTATTCTGCTCTTGAATTTGTTGACAATTTTCTTCAGGTAATCTGGATGTGATTGAGACATTCTTTATTTAGTCTTTTCCTATGAGGGTAAGGAGTATTCAAAATACATATTTTAAAGACCAGTTTGTATGTTTTTTTTCCTCTCAATTAGGCTCAAGATGACCCAACATGGAAGAAAGCTGAAACAGAACTCAAACTTCTTTCATTGATGCAACCTGTAGTATTCCCAGGAGCATTTGAACGTAGTTTTTCTGTTAGTGTTGACAATAGCAAAGAAAGCAGCACACTTCAAGCTTCTGAAAAGACACAAACAATTAGAAGTGAGTGTTGTTCAGTTATAGTTGTGTTTGAATTTCCAATATTTTTGCAGCAAGAGGTTTTGTTGATTATTTAAAAACTATGTAATATGGTTCATGTAGTAGTGTATGACAAAAAGTAGTAATTGAGAAAATGCCACCTATTTTTTCCAGTTTTCATTTGCCAAAATATGACTTTACACCATTTCCCTTGAGTGGGAATTGCATGATGTATGTTAAACATGCATCAAGTTATAAACAAAGACGTAAAATGATTGAATGTTTTCTGAAAAGTTTTCAGGAAAAAAGTGAAACAGATCTTTGAGGGTTTTCTTTGTCTGTTTTTATACTTAATTGATGCAAAATTTCTTTACATAGAAGCAAGAGAAACTTGTTAGAGCAACTGCAGTTTAATTCTATGACAATCAAAAAACCTGAATATATCTTGAAAACTTTCTGTTTCCTAAAAATAGAAATGCTCACTTTTCACAGAAATGAATGAACTTGTAATTATCTGTCCCCCTCTGAATTTACTGTTTCTTAGACTGTGTTATCTGCTGGCTTATATTAGTAAGTCAGATATTTTCAAACTTAGGTTTTAAATTAGGTATAATGTCTTGCCTCTCCTTTTTCCCCCCCTTTTTATAAATGTTGAATGTAGAGGAATCCTTAAAGCATGGAGATCCTTTTTATGACCTTATGATTTTGGCAACAACGGTGCTTTCCTGTGTCTCCACATCTGAGCAGGTAATAACAGAATTAGACATATTTCTTCTCAGTGTATCACTTAATCTGTGATGAATGCATATAATTGAAGATCAAAGGAATCAGTTACATGATTAAAAAACTGCAAGAATATAAAAAGTGAAAAAAATGCACTTATGAAATGTTATCAGTTTGTGATTGAAATAAATTGTTTTATTTTAAAAATGTTATGTAATAAGGCTACTTTAAAAATGTTTAATAGATATTTCGCCCCAGATTAACAGAGCATTCACTGATGGCGAAGTTACATGACATATAGCTGAGGCAATCTAGCAGCTTGCTGCCACCAAACCAGTGGCAAAAGTAATTTTGATTTACTTTTTTTCCCAGTTTTTTCTCCCCTCAGTTTGATTATCCATATCCCTGAAATCTCGCATTCAAACATGTATGAGTGTAGATAGTGTGGGTATATCGGGTTTCACTGCACCTGAGATACTAGTTCAACTCTGCTATTAATGGTGATGAAGATGTGTACTGATCCTTACTCATTGTTCAGAATATGTTTAACACGTAGCTGGACTCTATTGCCTTATAAAATGTGTTAATTAAGAGGTTAACTGACTAAAGTCTTGATTTGTTAATTATTCTCTCTGCAAGATGCAGATAGGGTTTAACATTTCTTTCAGTTCTTAAATATTTCACTCCCGATTTTTTTCTAGTTGTTTGTTTTTCACTGCTTCATCAGCTCAGATACACCAACAGCCCATGGAAGTACTCCGTCAAGCAAAATGAAACTATTAATTTAGATTTTCTTCTGCAAATATCTAAATACTGTAATAAAAATAAAGTTTCTCCAGAATGTATTGATTATTGACAGCGTCATAGTTAATTTGCTCGCATGTAATTTTCATCTCACTGATTTCCTTGTCTGTGTTACCTTTAAGAGCTTGTCAATAAAGAAAAAGAAATAAACACCCCAAACCTCTAAACCCACTTATATTGTTGAGAGGAGAAAAGCTTGGGTGGTTTACCAGAAATAATTTTTAAAAAATATTTCTAAAGCTTTCAAAATGTTGTTATCCCTTATAAGAAAGTGACGTATTTTATTTACTTGTGTTGAAAAATGTTGAGACTGTTTATGTACTGGGTCATTGTGTGTTTATATGCCTATCCATTTCCACAATTATATTGTTTTTTCTTTCCAGAATATCCATCCTGACAAAGAAATACTTGTTGATGTAGTAATGTTTTTGTGGCAGAAGTGTAAAACAGAACTTCAGCAAATCCAAATGAGTGGAAGTGACTGCTTAGAATATATCCACAAACATGAAGCTTACCAAGTACTCCTCCATTATAATGTATTTCTCTTAATGTGAATGCAGCCTGTTATAGAAAAGCCAGTAAAATACTGGTATTCAGTCTAAGTACCTTTTCTTATGGTAAAATGCAGATAAATCTTCTTCACCAAAAATATGAATTGTACATACTCTTTGAACACGCTGTGCTTACATACTCCAGTATGAATATATCTCTTAGTTTTTTTGCAGTGAAGTGAGTGAACCCACTCTCTGCCTGTGGGCCATGGTGGTAAGAAGCTAAATTAGTGAAAAACATTTGGGCATGATGTAAGAAGCAGAATTTGGGATGTTGTGGCAGAAAATATCAAATTCTTGATATTTCAAGAAAGTTCCCTAGATCAGTTGAGCAAAGTGGCAAAACCTTACAGCTTAAGACAAGGGAGATGGGAATCAATAGTATTCGGCCCACTGGATAGAGTCATAGCCTTACCTTGAATTTGCCTTGAGAGGCTCTTTGTGACATGGGCTCTCTGGGCTACCAGCTGATGCTAACCAAACAGTTTCTGGAGAAGTTAATTTTGTGACCCTATATAGTAAAATTGCTCAGAAGTTCCCCAGAAGGTACTGTATGGTTATTTTCCTCTGTGTGTACCACAATAGTATTTGGTATCTCTTTTATTCTGAGTTTAAGTGGGAAGATACAGAGATAAATGAGAGGCATGTAATCAAATCTACTGGATTAGATTTGATTACACTTATATACCTTTTATACTATATACTATATACACTTTTATACCTTGCACTAGAGCAAGGTATAAAAGTTACGGCTGTAGAACATTCATAAACCCTTGCAAAAGGTATGCAGGAATAATAATACTCTAAAATATAAAAAGTCTGCTGTCTGAAGAAACAGGGGCTATGGAGCAGAGAAAATTCAGCACCTTAGTCTGGTGACATTCAAAAAAAGTAGCCAGATCCAGGAAAGGAGTTGTGTGCATGCTTGGGAATACTTTCATTTTGAGTGCAAAACCCTGTCTATCTCTGTAATACATACATGTCTTCCAAAAATTTGATTTAGCTCTGTCTTGGTTCTTTTTCTTTCTTGTTCCCCCTTTTTTAGTGGGTTCATGTACTCTGGATAATAAATGAAATAATGGAGAAGAGCAACATAGCAGACACTAATGTAATGTTCGCAGAAATAACATTATGTCTAACTGCAATACTGGAAAATGTAGCTGATTCTACAAGTGAATCTAAGGAAAAAGAAGGTAAAGCTTTCAAGAAAAAATGAGTTTTATTTCAAGAATGACTTTCAAGATTGGAACTTTTCTGAGCTGAAAAGTGACAAACATACATATTCAAAAAATATTGTAAAGAGATTGTTAAGGGTAGGACAATGTTTTTCGCACAAAATTTAATCCATAATTGGAGCTAATGAAACCCATTTTTCCAAGGATTTATGATTTCTTTCCTTACATTTCCAGTTCTACTGAAGTAACCCCAGTTTGAATTACATCTCTTATTACTTGCTCTCCTGATAGGTCTTCTACATGTCTCTTAGCCCCTTCAGAGTAGCCTTGGATCACTGATACATTCTTTGAATACGAGCTAGACAGAAGGCAGTCCATGCTGTGGCTCATTTGGAGCTGGTTGATTAGTTGCAGGTCAAACAAAAGGGGAAAATATTGAGGTCATACTGAAGTTTTTGCATTTATTGGGTCATCAGTTTGGTTTTCTTCTCTACATAGTCTTGATTTTTGTATAGTAATTCAATTGTTTTTGAAGTTGAACTTGGGTAACATTATTGGGGTATGCTATCACAATCATATTAAACAAATTTCCTTCCAAAGCCCGGTTAATGCTGTAAAATATGGCTATTTAGACATACTTTTAAAAGTTCTCTGTAGTATGTTTTGGAATATGAATCATAATTCTCATAAATGTTTTACAGCAACTAGAGAGTAAATGCTGAGGATATTTTTAGACCATAACTAGAAACAGAAAGAAATTACAGTAGTTACACACTTTCAGAAGTAAAAAAAATTCTTGGGAAATTACTATTTGTTATTACGTATTGAGTAGGTATTGATTTTGGTGTTTTTATGAAAATCATAATGTTCTCAGGGAGACTAAATGAATCCTCATTGTAGCACCCCTTCTTTTTCATTCAGTTTAGATATGTCTTTTTGGAGGAAAAAAAGCTGAATAAATAGGAGACATAGGTCAAAACGGGCTGACAGTCAAGCTCATGCTTGTGCTGAAAAGAGCCTATTTACTGAATGAGTATTGAGTGAATACAGGTCTTCTTATTTAAGGGGAAGAGATGGTGAACAAGCAAAAAGAAACACGCAGAATTGGCACAAGGGGTGACTAGAAGGTTGTTCCTGTGAAAGGGCAAAAAAAAAAATTATTTCAGCAAAGAAATGAAATTAGAGGACTGTAACCTCTAGAACTTAAAAATTGCTTTCTCTTGTTTTGAAGAGGAAAACACAAATTTGGATGCATTCTTTATAAATGAAAGTAATTTAAACAATCAAAGCAAACATTAAAAGGGTGATAATACTGCTTCAAGAAATATTAAAATGAAATAGTATCTATCATAAAAATAAGACCTCCTATACTTAAAAATCCTTCTACAAGTGAAATAAACACTAAACCTGCAGTGAATTAGATAATAATAGATTTGAATTGATTTCAAGATGGACAATTTATATGAATGCTACAAAAATATGAGGAACTACTAAATGAGTCCTAGTTTCATTAGCTTGGATATAATGTGGCTGTGAAATATACCTTTAAAATACAACATTCTTGGATAATCATATCCCCTATTAGTGTAACTGTACATACATTGCTGTGTGTCTAAGCCCTGGAAAGATTTTCAAGAAACAATATCATTACCTCTCATAGTCTAACACTGAAGAACGGAATTATTGCCAGACTCCAAAATTAGTGATAGAGCTGATCAAATGGTTTTTCTGGTTTTATTTAATTTTCACTTCTGATTTTCTTCCTATTAAAAAGGAAGGGGTGCCTCTCTTTCGCAAGATGAAACCTGTGATATGCCTGAAATACTGATGGTAACGTCCAATTTATCTTCATTGACACATTGATTTTGAATAGAGTACGAATTGCTTGAAGCTTTTCATACAATTTTGTACTGAGTTGTACAAAGGTGAAATGTTTCACACAATCTTGCTAGTGCAGAGGAAAAAAGCAAAGATATTTTTTCAAATGAAATAAAGTTTGTAAATTTTCCCTGTGTCTTTTTTGTCAATCTTTTTAATGGAACAGATTGTATTTGAAACTCTTTTATAGCATGAGCATAGTAATTTCCACCGTATGCCTTTTTTTTTAATGCCAATCTGTAGTACCAGCCTTAAATTGCTTAATAGCACATTCTATTAAGATGGTAGAAATTTCAGTCCTGCTTCATTTAGGAAAATAGTTTGGGTTGTGTTTTTGCTTCCTTCTTTTTGTAAGGATCATGTAGAATAGATGAAACATCCTGAGTGTCCTTGCTGTGTTCAGCACTTTGCAGAATTGTCCAATCAAATGACTCACTAAGGCACGTTAAGGACGAATTATATACATTAGCTTGAGGATTCAGGAGTGTTGTTAGTGATACGTCTTGAGGCTTACACACAGGGAGAAGGTTTAGTTCAGTGACAGTGTACTTAAAGGTAGTGTCTTCTGAAGAAACAATGTTTTCTTAGTAGTATTTAATGGAGTACTGAAAAAACTGCTTGTGAAAAATACTGTGTTTTCAACTTAATTCTCTGAGTTCAGTTTCATTCTGGTAGAATCTATCTCTGAGTAATTGTTTTTGGGGATTTTTGGAGCTGAAAGAAAATCAGTTGTACTTGAAATTTAAAACATGGATATTCGTATGTTAAAGTATAGGGAGCAGTGCCTATGTAAATATTATCTGAGAATTTTAAACTTCAACAGCTAAAAAGAAAAGCATGTTACTTTTCATAGTCTATATTACAGTTTTTAATGCTTTTATCTAATGAAATGTGTTTATATGGGTTTTCATTTCAGAAAACTCCTACAGAACAATTACAAATTGCTTATGAAATTCTTGGAAAAGCAATTAATGACATGAACACATCTCGGTTAATGACCCTTTCACCAGATGGAAAGTCGATATTTGACAGCTGCTGTAGAAAGGTAAAGTTTACAAAAAGCTACACTGCAACAAAATCTATCAGTAATATATTGTATTTTAGTGACATAAACCTCGTATTTTGTTCATACTTAGAAATCTTAGCACTATCAAATGTGCCTCATCTTCCTGGCCCATGTAAGAAGAGAATAGAAAAAATATATCTCTGTGTATTAGTGTTGTGGTTTAACCCCAGCTGGCAACTGAGCCCCACACAGCTGCTCACCCAGTCCCTCACAGTGTCCTGGGGGAAGGGTAAAAGCCAGAAAACTTGTGGGGTGAGATAAAGACAGTTTAATAGGGAAAGCAAAAGCTGCACCCAGGCAAAGCAAAACAAGGAATTAATTCACCACTTCCCATGGGCAGGCAGGTGTACAGCCAACTCTAGGAGTCCCCATCACGCGTAATGGTGACTTGGGAAGACAGATGCCATCACTCGAACATCCACCCCTTCCTCCTTCCCCAGGTTTATATACTGACCATGACGTTGTATGGGCTGGAATATCCCTTTGGTCAGTAGGATTAGCTGCCCTGGTTGTGCCTCCTCCCAACTTGTTGTACCTCCTCAGCCTCCTCTCTGGTGGGGTGGTGTGAGAAGGAAAAAAGGCCTTGATGCTGTGTGAGCACCGATCATCAGTAATGAAAACATACCTGACATTATCAACTCTATTTCCAGCACAAATCCAAAACACTGCTCCATACTAGCTACTATGAAGAAAACTAACTCTGCCGAAGACAAAGCCAGCACAAGTTGAAATAGCATTTTTCTCTTTCAATAGTAAACTATGAACTCCTTTAGGTTTTCTTTAACATTTTCTTTTGAAATAATTATAATATATAGATTTCTTGTATAGAATAAGAGCAGAAATCCTGTTCATACTTATTGCTTGCAACTTTTCATTATTAAAATCAATTTTTGCTGTTGATGTGAGTTCAGATTTTCTAAATATTATCATTCTATATCAATATGATGTTTGTTTTGTGGACTGGTAACACAGTAAAACATTTTTTGCAGTTTTGTCTTTATTATTGATCCAGTTTTATAATGATTCTCAGATTTTGTCTAGTTTTCTTTGTCCATTATCCATACTTTCTCTGTCTGGTCACTCTCCTTCTTTCCATGCTTTCTTGATTGACTGCATATTACACAAATATGACAAATTTCAGTGCTCATCAGTTTACTGAAATAATATCAATATCAAGAAAAATGCAGTAAGCTAAGTAGCAAAAGTTTGTATTTGCTTAATTGCCACTTCCTATATATTAGGTGGACTCAAATGATCAGAATTTGAATTCTGTTTTGAGATGCGGTGATGATAAAACAAGAACAGATAATGGTTTTGTAACAGATTTACACTTGGAGCTCATTCAGACCCAACATCGAGTAGCTGTGAAACTTCTTAAAATTACACAAGGTAGGTTTCAGTAAAGTTAAATAATCTTCGTAACTTGATTAGAGTCTTTTTGTTAATATATTCTGTAGTACTAAGGACTAAAGGACTACCTGCTTTCTGAAGAGGAGCTGATGCTGGGCAGTTTGTATGCCCCATATAGACAGAAATAATGTATTGAATTTGGAGAATTTAGATTTACATGATGCTAGTCTCCAACCTCTACTCAAACCAATGGGAGTTAAATTTTGCTACAACTAACGGATTTCATTCCTAGACAGTTCGTTGTTGTATTTTAGTTACAATATTAACTTCTGCAGTGCCAGTAAAGAAAAACTGGGGGATGTTCTGCAGATTTTTTTTTTTCTGTAATCCTAATTTTCTCTCTAGAGAATGATTTGAATATTTTATTCAACGCTCTTGGTAATTTGAACTTCTGCTCCTGTGAAGTTGTCTCTATATCTTTCCAGCCAGCAGATATCCCACTCTTGCCAAATGGCTTCTGAAAAAACTCAACTTGTTCTCTCATTCTTAGTGTTGTTTTGTTGTTTTTTTAATTAAAAGCTAGTATTAGTTTGACACTGCAGAGCTACACTGTGCCCTGCTCCCTATGATCAAATTATTCTGTGGTGTTAATATAGCTACTAAAGATGTTAGAGCAGGAGGGTGGAATATTTTTAGTGGCATAATCTGTACAAGAAATTCTACTTGAACCAAAGAAAAGAACGTGAGATGGAGCAGAGCTTTACTATAAAACTACATATTCACCTCTCTCACTCAATTTTTTGCAATAGCACTATGGAAATAACTCAGTATTTCCTTTCTACACAGGTGCTCAAGTTGTTGACAGAAGCCTTAAGTCTAGTAAGTTTCATGAGAGGAATACTGAAAGCTTCCAATATTTATCAGGTAAGGCTTATTAATTAAGATTTTAGAAGTATAATAAATTGTTGCCACTGTTTTATAAATATCTTAAAATATCTGTTTTATAGAAGAACTTATAATGAAAAAAATTAAAAGGAATAAGCTATCCAGAGCAATCTTTTTGATGCAAAAGGCTGCACGGAAGTTCCCTGAAGAGTTAACTTCTTCTTCCCAAAGGCAGCTACTGGAGGTAATAAGAAAAATCTTAAGATAGAAGTTCTTTGTCATTAGCACAGTTTTTCATGTTCTGTGTAATTAGGACAGGGAATACTACTTCTTATAAAAACAAGAAAAACGAAAGGAACTTGAGGGTCGTTGTGTGTTTTTAACTTCGATTGTCAATTTTTTTCCTGAGAAGTTTCATTATGATGAAAGAATTAAGTGACCTTAAAACAAGGAAGGAGCATATCCCCAAATTTTGTGCATACATGCAAATTGCAGGAAACCTGAGAGAAGATAAGATCTTTCCTTCTACACTTAATCACCGAGACTTTGCAGTTATGAACCTATACTTGCCAAAATGTCATTCAGGTTTCCTTACTGTAATCTTCAAGACTGTTCTTTTCCCAAGATCTTTAAGTTTTCTTAGAATACTTTGGCTGGTGATGATGACATGGAATTTGTTTTATGCTTACTGAATAACAGTTTAGATATTTGGATTTTGTAATTTATTGGAACTAAAAGTAGATTCTTCCTGGGCTCCTTTCAGTCTCTTGAAATCAGTGAGAGTATTTCCATTGACCTTTGTGCCAGCATCTGTCCATGAAAATTGCGTGCTCATCAACAGGGTTTAAAATTTTTTATAGCCTGTACAACAGGTAACAGAATATGCAATTTTCACTGTATAATATATAAAAGAGTATTTTAAGCAAGAAGTTACTAGAAAGTGTTTTTCTTTTAAGTGCCACAAACTTGGAAGCATGATAATTAACACATATATTTATTACATCAGAAGAAGACAAAAACTGGATCAGAAAAGGCGTACATTAAAAATTTCTCTCATATATTTGTAAAATATATGTTATTTGTGAATATCATAAATATATCAGATGTTGTGATATAGTATGAAAGTTGTAACTGTAGTCACCAATGAAGACTTACAAGCAATTACCAAGAAACTTGTGGTTATCCCAAAGAAACACTTACCAAGCTCTTACACTGACCTTCACTACATTTTGCTTCTCTGTACTTTTCATCAAGAAAGATGTAGATAAAAAGCTGTAATATAATCTGCAGCTAGTTGCCAGAAAATATCAGAACTCACTTTGTCTGGACAAACTTAGCATGATGTCTTTTGATATTTGTTTTATGATGAAATATTTAATTATATGCTCAATTAATTTTCCTGCTTGAGGTGGATGGTGCTCACTTAATAAACAGAAAATCCATGCTTTTATTTTCATGCTTTTGCTTTTTTAATTGTAGAGTTCTATATAGAATTACTTGCATATTCTGGTCTTTTCTACTGTAATCAGCACGATATGCTACAAATCTGTTCTTATTATGTAGCAAAATTGGAAGCAGTTTATTTTATTTTGAGAAGCATACAAATAACCATTTCTTATGCAGTAAACAACTGAGTAGGTATGGAAGCTTCTCAGTCATTTATGTACACTCAATTACCTCAAACTGCTTAACGAGCTACTGTGCATCCTTCCATTTTTATTATTTCTTTCACTGTTGTTTAATTCTTCCTTCCTGTCCTATATGTCTAGTTGGACATCCAAGTCTTTACAGACTCGGATACACTGGTAGTTCTCATTGGCCAGCTGTAAAATTGAATTAATGTAGTTAAGTTCATACCATGGTGCAAGTCTGTGACAGAGGCAGGGATAATGTGTTTTATTGCAGGTCAAGCATTTGGGGTTTTTATGGTGACATTTGGCTTCCTCAACCATAAGATTGCTCTTGCTCATCCTGCAACACTGCCACATTTATTATCTTCCAATTTCTACAATTACTGAAGTACAGGTCATGCAGTACCACTCTCAGTCACAACACTATCTTTACTCAACCTGGGAGCATTTCTGCCCTTGCACTAATCAGAAATATGTCCTCAGACAAGAATGAGTCTATGATTCTTTTAATTAGAAGTATCATAGGACAGCTTACCATGAAAAAGTATATTTTTTAAGGAAGCAATGAAGCTTCAGACTACTGATTGCAAAAGCTGAATGGTTGTGTGATGTAAAGAGTCACTCTGTATCTTGTTCTTTATCTTATATCCTTCCTTTAATATGTCCCACTAGGGTGGATGCAACCCTCATCTAAAGGGGGAGAGAGCGGGGAGGAGTGGTAGGGCTGTGAAAATCATTAGCTAAGCAAAAGGCTCTATTAAATCTTAGCTCCCTGTTTCACTCATTTGACCATAAATCTATAATCTTTTCATAAGTTTTGGGCATGAGATTCCAGGCTTACTCAATCTGTGATCTGACCCCCTATGGTGTAGTCTTCTAAATGTATGAGGACAGAAACAAAGAACTGTTAAGGTGCAAGATTATAGGACTGTCACTGAATTACCAGTATCTTGGAGGTTTTTTTCAGTTTATCTTTCAGACTCAGCTCAGCCTAAATCCTTAGTCCAGTGTAGGGTACTAAAAGACTTCAAACAAAATTTCTAGCTGTAGGAATATGTCATTTCTTGTCTCTACAAAAAATGTAATCCTTGTTCATCTCTGGGAATTGGCCTATTTGGCTTTGATATGCACTGAACAGCTGCCACAAGTCAAGATACAGAAGCACTAAGTTCTTAATATTAGATGTCCAAGTTAAGTTTCTCTTGAACTGACAATGTAATCAAGGTGAAGAAACCAACCAATTTGCTATTCAGTCAAGTAAGAAAGAAGTGTACCCTTGCTCTCCAACCAAATGGCCACATAATCACTGTGTGCAGGGGGTCCCCACATCTTTGCAAAACGAATAGACTGTCAGTCAGCTTTCAGCTGTCTACAGCTAACAAAGGGAAAAATGGCTTAGCCTTACTTTTTCTGGACCCACATTCTCCTCCTTTTTCTTTATTTCTAGACTTTATTTTTTCCCTCTGTTTCTGAAGTACAAAAAATCAGTCTAACTGCATCCACAGCTCCTTCAGAAATTCCACAGATTAGGTTTCCCGCTCTCTCCTAGATAGGAGTTGGTATCTTTTTTGCTTCTTGTTGGAGTTAATCACTGGCTGGCACTAATTGCTTATCAACATTATTTGTGATCACTCTCTTTTTTCCTATAGGTTCTTCCAAAATTTGGTATGCCTCTTTCATAGGCAACTCTGCATTCTCTAATTGTGAAATTAGTCTGCATATGTAAGCTTACACAAAGTACTGTTCATCCTAATTTAGGATGTAGGATAATATGAAAAGCCTCTGAAAGTTTTCTACATAGCAGTGAAATTTTCTACGACAATTTGAAAATAATTTATAAATTTTAAATCTGTGTGATTGTTGTGTTTTAATAGTTTTCCCTTTTGTTTTAATTTCAACCATAGGAAGCACTAACTTTAATTGAGCAAGTTGAAGCTGAACAAAGTGCATTGTATCGCAGTCTCAAAGAAGCTATGAGCAGCAAGAAAAAAAGCAGGACTCCTCCTCCTCCTCTGTTACTTTCTAGATCACATTGCTCCATGACATTTAAACCAGCCCCATTTGATTCAGATATTCAGGTAATGTTTTTCATGATGACTGCATAAGAAATAACTAAACAATACACAAGAGAAAAAGTTGTTTCAACACATTTTTCTCTGTTCCTGAGAAGATTATGTTATTCTGACTTAATTAAGTATCCCTTTTTTTCCTCTGTGAGTCAGTTTTCCTCTGTGACTCACTGTTTTGATCTTCACATTTGCATGAAACTTTCTTAATCTCATGCATCATGTTCCTTGGTGCTTCTGTTGTCTAATACTTATTTATTCCACTTATCAAAAGCTCATTTTCTTGCTTAGGGGTTAACATACTCCTAGTTACCCTCTGAAGAGATGCAAGACTGTTGCATCATGTGATGCAAGAAAGTACCACATTGAAGTCTCTGTTAATGAAATGTTGAAGTGGCGTAGTTCAGGTGGAAATAATCCATTTTCTGTTGAACATCCTCACAGAACTGTGTGGATCATAGGGGCTATTAGGAGAGGTCTCTTGTCCAACCTTCTGCTCTAAGTAGGTTTGGCTGTGAGATTAGATGAGTTTGCTCTGAGCTTTATGCAGTCAGTTCTGAAAAATTCCAAGAATGGAGACAGCTTCTTTGGAAACTGTGTTGCAACAGGGCAACATGTTCATAGGAAAACTTTTTTTCTTATGTCTCGTTGGAATCTCCCTTGCTTCAGTTTAGGTCTATGGTTTGTCCTCCTCCTACCATGCACTACTGTAAAAAGTAAATGGCGTCTACTCCTCTCCCTTCCTCTGCTAATCAAGTAATTTTATCACAGAGGCCAGTCATGCTGGTCAACCCTGATTTGCCCTTGGTAAATCCATTCTGACTGTTCCAAATTACCTTATTCTCTTTCCCTTGTTCAGAAAGGATTCACATAGGCTGAAGTACGAAAAATACACTAGCTGCAGCTTTCTTGAGAAGTTTTCCTATTTTGCAAGCTTCTTCAAAATAATCATGTCTATAAACACAGTAGAAACTCAAATTTTATTAATAGTGCTAAGAATGTTTCCGTGAACAGTTGTTTCATACCCTGCGGTTCTATTAGTGAATTTCAAATAGGTTCAGTAGGGAAAAGTTTTTTCTTTTTATCCTTACTGAATATAAAATAAAATTTAAAAAAAATCTTTAAAATTTGATAGTTTTGTTTTAGTAAGTGTTCAAACTTCTTTTTGTTTGATACAGGAGAGTGAATGCAGCATCTTGGGCCGCTAGATGGCGAAATGTGATTATTATTCTTATCATTTGAGCTCTTATAGTCTAGAAGAAATTTTTTCTGAAGTTACAGATAGCTGTTGAGCAGACAGGAAGGGTATTTTTTTTTTATATAGAAGTTATTAACTGAATATTTAGGATTTAGTTAGTTTCTGAGAATAAATTTATGCCTAGGATTTAATTAGACATATATTGTACTAGGAGTCAAAATACCTTTGAAATTTTCAGATCTTAAGGCTCATTTGCTGAAAATAGTCTCCTCAATTTCAATAACACCTTGTGAAAAACAGTCAACAGGGGAAGACTGACAAATGTCCTAATTTAGACTTCTGTAAGGCCTTTGATATGGTCCTACACGACAGGCTGATCTCCAGATTGAAGAGGCATGGATTTGATGGATGGGCTATTCTGTGGATAAGGAATTGGCTGAATGGACACAGCCAGAGTTGTGGTCCATGGCTCTATGTCCAGGTGGTGGATGGTGATGAGTGGGGTCCCTCAGAGCTCAGTCTTGGGACTGGTGCTCTTCAGGACCTTCATCGATGACACAGACAGTGAGATCGAGTGCAGCCTCAGCAGGGTTGGTGACAGGAAGCTGCGCTCTGCAGCTGACGCAACAGAAGGAAGGGATGTCGTACCTGAATTTCTTTTGCCTGATTTTAAGGATCTGTCCTCAAGTAGTTTGCTGAATCAAAACCCGATGCCAACTTTAGAAGAATACTATTGCAAGGATCAAGTAATGGATCTAGCTGACTTTAAATCTATGACCTATAGAGTTTGTGCATTGGGATAGCTTTGAGGAATGGGGTAAGGTGGGTTAGGATAATGGAGAGTCATCTGTTTTTATTGCCACTGTTCTAGTTCTCCAGCTAAATAAATTAATTGATGTTTTTAGTGCAGTTAGACTATACTTTTTTATAACTAAGCTGAGTTTTTTTGTAGAGACTGTTTTCACAAAATTTTTACATTCTACATTGGGCAAAACTTGGAAATAATACTGTGCATCAACTAATTTTGTTCTCATTTTCTTCAAAGGTTTCATGGTACTGTATTCTGGGCTCTGTAGCAGGAGGAAGTAATACGAAAGTAAGGTTAAATAGCAATAAACTTCAAAATTCAGGAGAAGAGGTAAGACAGAGGTAAAACTTGTTTAGGTAATTCTCTCTTCCTCTAAAAAAACCCAGCTCTCTAAATCTTTCTATCTGTCATATTTTTTTAAATCATGCAGCTGGCTAAGCCTTTGACAAAGTCTTCTATCTTTACACCAGAAAACTTCTAGGAATCTTTTTGAGTAACAAATTAAATTATTCAAAAGCTTCAAGTTAAACAAATCTGTCTCTTGTTATAACTATGTTTTTTTGAGTGATATCTAAGAAATGCAAAAGTAAAAGAAAGTATATGAAGTACTTTTAGAGAGTGCTCCAGACACTACTCTTTCCAGGACTTCAAAAAAAGAGAAATTATAAACAGACAAAAATTCATTATTTGTCTTAATTGTGTAACTTCTATCAGCTATTTCTTCTAAACAAGACATTGCCTTACTTAATTCTGGCAGCATGATAATATAACTCTTCAATAAGCGTCACATTCAGACACAGTTTATTTCTGGGTTCATGCTCTTTCCCTTTCGCGTTGCGAACATGTGGTATGGTGAATCACACATCTTTAATTACTTATGAGTGATCATGTTGACTGTGTTGGTACTCTTATGTTATTTATTGATTACATTTTGACATTTAATTTTTTGAATTTTTTTTGTTTTGTTTTGTTTTTTTTTTTGTTTTTGTTTTTGTTTTATGGCCAAGCCTCGTTCTGCATTTTTAGGTAGGTTTTTTTTTCCTTTGGATTACATTCTGATGTTTCTGCATAGACTGAGAAAGTTCTGGTTTTCATTCACTTACACCTGCTATTGCATTGTCCTCCTGAATGACAACAGTGAACCATCCAAATACTGGGCATTTTGTGATTTAAGAAAGGAGCAATAAAGCTTCAGCATGTCCTCTTCAGTAGACTTTCCTGTAGTCTAAGACCTCATTGATCAACTCTGTGATCATTTTTATATCTGGAAACATGCTTGAAGAGTTCTGTTCTTTGCAGGTCAGGTCTCTGTTGTGCTTTGTGACGGAAGAATGATCTCAACCTCTTTTTTCTGATGTTTCAAGCTTTCCTGGCTTTGTAAGCAAGCTCTATACTAACACTGATTGCTAGACTTGTCTTTGGTGATGGAGAGGGAATCTTTACACCTGTTCCCCTGGCTCCTTCCCTTAAAGGAAAGTGTATGAAAAGAGAAGGTGTGTGCAGGTACTGGCAGTAGAGGCTTTGATGTTATTGATACTCTGATCATCAAATCCAGAAAGTCAAGCTTCCTGTGATGTTCAACGAGTTGGTTTCAATATACCGTCCTGTACTAGGTGAATTAAGTGTTTGACAGGTGACTTTCACCTCACTGCCAGCTGTTTTTTTTCTGTGAATTTGCTGCAGTCCATCCAAATCACTGACGTTTTAGCTCTGACAGGCACTGGAGACACACAGACCTGAGGTTAACCATATGCCTCTGCAATGGAACTGCTCTTTGCTTTAGGATATACTTTTGCAAAATGCTGATCTGCAGACAAATTCTCTATCCAAGAAAAAAGTTTAGAGTTTCTGGAGATTGAACGATCTGTCAACTTATCATAAAGGCATATTGCAAACTGTTGTACACTTATTTCTGGTCTGCTGGTTCACGATTCAGCCCCAGCATCTGAAGGGATTTCTGTTGTTCAGAGGTCTCCTTATGAGGCCAGACTGTGTTTGAATAAGAGCATTGTGTTGATACTGTGTTATGATGATCTTGGTTCTCATGTTATCCTTCTATCACTGGCACTTGTTTCAAGACCCTTGAAGTCTTCAAATCTTCCTTGTGTAAGTTGTCTTGGTTACAGAGAGGAAGGTGGAAAATCCTCTCAGGAGTGAGCCATGATGTTAAAGTGTAGGTACACAATTACTTGAATGAAAAATGAAGATCTTGAAAGTGTGTTGTTTGCGTCACAAACTCTAAAGTGCTGTTAATAGTGCTGAAAGGACCAGAAATATCTCTGCCCATATCTGATACAAGAAGGTGGCATGTATGAAGGAGAGCAGTATCGTCTTTCTCTGGAAACACAGCTCAGGGCCAGAATGTATCAGCTCAATGACTGCAAGCGTGCACAATCATTGTGTGAATGTTCTAATGTACACAGGTATCTTAGAAAAATATCAGGTCCTGGTACTTAACAGTTCTCGTAGGTTATGTGCGCTGTATATGCATCAGCATTCCAGAGAAAACTGATTTTTTCCCCCCACATATCATTTCATTGTTTTCTCATTATTTTCATGAATACAAGAATCTAGTACATGACATTCTGTTAACCTAGATTGTATTTTGATTGTATCCAAGACCATTAAATAGTTTGTTTAACAATTAAAGTTTAGAATTTGAGATTTGTTTTTGATATGTACAGTGGGTGTAACTAGAAAAATATTTTTATTGGTAGATACCAGCAGATGGGAAAACCCTCTTGGAAGTACAAGGCTTAGATGCCAATGAGAAATACGTATTTGCTGTTGCAGCATATTCTTCAGATGGAAAACTTATTGGTGATGCCGTTGGGCAAATGACTAAGCCAATCCTTGCTTATCCACCCCTTTCTGCTACTACTGTTCGAGCATATCTAACTCAGGTAGGGTTAGAGTATGGTAATGAACATCTACTTTAATTTGGTTGTAATTACTTGTTTTCAGTGGTTGTTCTAAAACTGCATCTGGTAACAACTTGAGACCTTCTTGCCAAAAGCTTGATGAGCATAAATCACAATTTTAACATAAAAAAATAGTGTATCTAAGTTATTTGATTCTTAATTCAAAATTATTGGAAATGTCAGGTTTAGTGGAAAGTACTCTCTCAGCTAGTTTCCTTACCCATCTCTGTTTTTCAGTCTGCATTTAACTTCTTTCTTCTTTTTTTTATAATTTTTTTTTTCATTTTTGTGATTGAGACCAAGTACTCAAAATCATCTTGCTAGTCATTACAGAATAAAAATCCTTATTGAATTTAGAAGGTGTCAAAGCCAACTATTTTCATATTGAAATTAGTTTTGTTATATCTTGTGAAAGACCACAAAGGTTGTCAGACCTTCATCATAATTTTCTGTGTTCTTACTAAAGGATATTTAAAACAGATTGAGACAGAGAAAAGTGAAATTGTCTAGCCCTATAGATAGATCATGGGGAACAGTTACAAGCTTTCCTAAAATATTCCAGTGTAAGATGCCTACTTATTTGGCTTAGTTTACATCCCATTATTCAGAGCAGGAGGGCATTCTGCAGTATTAGCAAAAGTAAAATGAACCTAGAGGAATTTATATGCCTTCAAAAACTGCAGCACAATGCCTGTGAAGTATTCCACACAGGGCTGTTAGAGCATTGGTCAACAGTCAAGGAACTCTTCTTTCTTTGATGCTAAATCTGAGCCATGCTAATATTAGTAGAATCTGATTGTTGCTACATGTATTTTATTCAAATATGTCAGAATATTCTTAGAGAAATTATAAATTTACATGTTGTGGGGAGTTTTGAAACCTTCTTTGTCCTATAATTATAACTGGCTTGGTTATTTGTTGAACATGTCAACTTGCTCTTTGTTTGTTTTGTAGGTAGCCTATCAGACTGGCAACTTTAGATTGACCAGAGCAGCATTTTCACCAGTGTGGGATTACTTTGTTTCAAATTCTTCTCCACTGCCTCCTAACGAGGCTGTTATTTCTGCAAGTAGTAATTTGACTCTATCTGAGAAAAGGTAATCAGTGAAGCAAAATTAAAATAATAGTTAATTAATTATCTGTAATTATTTTCTAATTATAGATGTGCACATTTTATTTAGAAGAGTTCTAAGTTGTGGAATTTTCCTGTGGAACAGGATTGTGACATGAAAAAGGTTCTGAAAAAAATATTGTGAAATGTGTTATAAAAATATAGTAGTTTATAATTAGCAGAGGATTTTTGTGATTTATGGAACTGCTAACATTTACACACCTAATTCTTTATAATGGCTGTTTTTTTAAGATAATTGGGAAATGCTTCTAAAGTGGGCACTAGTTTTGTGTGATGCATTTTCATATGCAAAATGTATAAAATGCACTGGGTTCTTGACTTTCCAATTAAGGGAGCAATAGATCTCAGAAACTGTGAACATTTTGTCAAGAACACCAACCAAAATAGGTAAATGCTTACTAATTTTGTTTTGGGGTGGCTATATAATGTGCCAATGATCTTTGCATATGCTAAAGGGCTTTAGAGATATTTAAAATTAATTCTTTTATGAAAAAATTTCAAACGTTCAACCATAATATTATATAAGTTTTTCATAGCCCAGCTAGAAATTTTGTGGTTACATTTACTGAAATTCAATAGATCCAGATTTGGACATACATCAAAACTTAATTTATTCCCAGATAAAAGAAATTTTTATGAAATAATAGACATGAAATATTGTAAGAAAACTAGTTTTAAATGTAAGTCAGCTGTTTATGATTTGATAATGAATTAACATCCAGTATAACTGAATAAAAATCATCAACTTCACTATCTGCCCTTCAAGTGCCACCACGTGTCTGGTACCAGGCATACAAATGCACCAAGGGTCTTGATGTTCCATGCCATAGCCATAGCAGCACTTGGGATTTACACACAGCCTGTGGACTGCATTGATGCCAGCAGATGATCACTACAAATCCTATTTCATGAGTATCCCTGGCTTAGGCAACAAAGCAGGAATGGTCATTGTGCTGTTTTTCACATTTGTTTTTTTAGATTTTTTTGAACACATCCGGCTCTAGAGATAACATTGTAATGAGTCTGTTTTCAGGTGAATCAGATGAAGACAGAAAATTTTAAGTAGCTGTGCAAAGCTACTTTGAGATTTTGCTTTTCTGACAGTTATGGCCAAGCCTCCTTTTTTTTTTTTTTTTTTTTTACAATTAGCATGTAAGTTTCTTACAGCTGCGGTATCAGGCAGTTTTACTGACCAGTAGGTAAGAAATTGTACTCGCTAAAGGGACAGCAGAGGGAGCCTGAAGGAAAGGAAACCTGTTTTTCCAGCCAGAAGCCCTGGTGGTGGTGCTGTCTTGGTAATGTCAAGTGTGTGAATGTGTCTATTTGATCTTCCTTCTCGAGTTTCAATCTCTTTCAGAAAATACAGTCAAGGAGAAGAAGGAATTTATTTCTTGTACTTCAAAATCGTAGCATTTTTCCTGTTAAAAAAAAAAAAAATACAGCAAGTACAAATGCCCCTCTGTCCCCAGGGTGGAAAAAAACATCTTGACAGAAAAGCAAGCAAAAGAAAAGAGATTCTTTTGAGACTTGTGGTACAAGACATAAGTGTTGAAAAGGAGTCTGTTAGTAATACTTAGTAATGGACTTCACAACTGCATGTATCATTGTCAGAATACAGAAGAACAGTGTGTAAAAGGAGACAGTGAGAATAAATAAGCTGTAGCATCTGAAGTTTTCGAAGACAGTTCAAAATTAGTTTCACTGGATTAGATGATACAAGCAAGGAAAAGTTAGATTAGTAGAATGTGGACAGCAATTTCAAAAGAAGTCTTACTTTTATTTATTAAGTTTTTAATTTAGAAATTCTAAGCAATTTTTTCAGTTTTATATATAAATCTTACTTCCAGAAGAAGCTATAGTAATCCTTTTTGTCCATAATTTTAAAACTAAAGACTTCATTTAATTATAATGCAGTTTCAGGCATGCAAGATCTGAATAACAAAATTAACATGCTTTTACCATTCTTTTGCTTTTGTATTTTGTAGGTTACGTTTAGAAGCTGTATCTCAGACTTCTCCTATTAGCTTGCACCTCTTTTTGAGGAATACATTTGCTGTCTCTGACATTAATGTCATGGAAGGAGCACTCTTCTGTGATTCCATCTGCTCCAATGAGATATTCTATAAGGAGCAAGTATGTGTGGTTTAAAATAATATAATGGATTTGATTTTACTTTTTCATCAGCTTTATTTCATCATTGCAAGATAGATGTTGCAGTCAATTAATTCTATTTACAGAATTCCCCATTTTCTGTGGGTTACATGATCTTTCTGAAGTATTTCAGAAGCTGTTGATTGTTTGCATCCTGCTGGAACGATGGTTCCTGAATCAGTTATTGCCTGTTTCAAAGCCCACTGATTCCTACTGTGGAAGAATTTTTCTTAACTTCACTGGTGGTAGACTATAATTTAAGAAGGAAGTATAATAATTGTTATTTTTATCCTACTAAGATGTACCTTGAATTTTTAATTTTAAGCATTTATGCTATTAAATACATATACTTTAATTAAGATTTGACTTCTAACAGGGTTTCATGGTTTTAATATACTAATACTTTATTTCAGACCTTTTTATAGTATAATGGCATGTTAATGACAAAAAAGCCCCTTTCTTTTTTATTTGGATAGTCCAGCTTTGCCTCTGGTACTATTGCATTCCTATTCTATTCCTTTCTTTGCTAAGCACTTGTAAAAAATGTGAGCAGTTGTTTACTCAGTGACTTTACTGGATCAACTCACACTTGCCAGGACTACAACAGATAACTTGAAGGGAAGGGAAGGAATTATCCTTCCTTTACCTACTCTGAGAGGCTAGCATGTGAAATTTCCACTCCACATAGTTTGAGGTTATTAATCAGACTCAATTTGTAAATTATATGGGCAAACTCAGACAGCACAATTAGATCAAGAGCAATCGTTTCCTTTAGAATCAGGAATAATGTGGTTTTTAATATACTTCTAACAGGTGTCAATGTAAATTCATTTTCAAGCTTTTCTCTTACTTGCTGCTTATCCTGCTTTTTAAACTGCAATAGCATTTGTCTTCTTCCACTCTCAAATGACTTGAAACAACAGAATGCATATTTAAATCAAAATGTGTTTTTCTTTTACAGGTTGCTAGATTAGCAGAATGTGAAAGAATGGCTGTGGCAATTGAACTTAGCAACTGGTTGAACGATGCAAGTTATGCCCTGCAGTCTGTTGTACAATGTTATGGCCTCCTCGCCCCACTGATTTATCACAAGATTTTTTTAGTGCCAGTAGTTCAGGTGAGAGCATTTTAAGACAAAGAAGCTCTCAAGTCCTGCAGTCATGGTGATTCAAATTAAACTTATAATAGACAGTAGAGTCGGAGAGCTAAATATCTAGGCTTCGACTTCTTAATAGCTGATGAAAGAAAAACCTTTTATAGTTTTATGGGTTCCCAATGCATTTATGTTCAGTGTAAGCTGCACAAATTCTGCTCTCAGATATGGTGAAGTAACTGCTGAAGTATCTGATAACTGAAGTATCGCTTATTTCTTCAGGGTGATTGCTGGTATTTTAAACTGTAGAAGAATCTACAGTACAACTTCTACTTGAATGTTATTTGCAGATGGCAATTTTGAGGAAAGAAAAGCAGCATTTACCTGTGTTTTTGTGGGTTTTTGGTTGGTTTTTTTTTTTTAATTTGAAATGTTTGCTTCATATCCAGTTTTGTTTTCTTCTTAATGAAAAGAAAGCTATTCAGTGTTTTGATAATGCAGTCTTTAGTTTTCAGGCATGTGCTCCTTTCCAGAAGCAAGCACCTTCTCTTTGAAAACAGAGTACCCGAATCCTTCCCTGCCATTTATGAAGCAGCAGATGTGTTTTTTAGATTCAGCAAGGATACAGTAGAAATATGCAATTTTTTTCCCTGTAATTAGGTAGCCTTTTTAGGTAGCAGCAGTAAGAGTGTATTCACTCTGTGAGAAAGGATGAGGTGACTGCACTGCAGGTGAGGCACAGACTACAAAAAAAAGTCGTCTATTTGAATACAGGGATAGCTTCTTTCTTGAGATGTTGTTGGCTATGGTGACCTACTAAAAGGACAACTAGCCACTGGAAATGGCTCCTGTTTCAGATTTCTTAATTAAAATGAAAAATAGTTTAGCCACATGTTCTTTTCATGTCCTATAGACAAAATGGGGGAAAGAAGAATTTTATTTTTACAGCATACCGGAAATACTTTTCTTTCATTTGAAATTCTGACCATCTCAATATATTTTTAAGCAGTCCTCCAGTAGGATTATGTAACCTTGCTGAATTAAACATTCTTGGATTTCATGTTAGCTAAATCAGCAAAAATACCCATCATGTATCTATAATTTAGTATCTGGGATTTTATGTGAACCTGTCATTTATTCCAAAGAGCTGTGGTTGAAATCTTGACACTGTTAAATTAAATGGAAATTTTATTATTGGCATTTGTAGAGCTAAACTTTCATCCTATTCATTAGATTTCAAAGTATTTTTGAAGTTCACCGTCAAATACAATAGGCTGTACAGAGGTACAAGCTTGTAAGTACGCTCCAGACTCCAAACTTTGTTTAACCCTTGTATTTACAGATCCTCATTAAATGCTTGGCTATCCTCCAAGAAATTCCAAATGCTACTTTGCAAAGGAGACAGGAAGGATGTTATGAGAGTATCCAGCATATGGTAGCTTGTATTTCATATCATACAGCAAAGGTATGGTGTGTATTGTTGTGCTTACAGCTTAATTTGAGATACAGCTCTTGTCATTTAGAGAAAAAGAAAGAGATTTAGAAGCTGGCCTTCAGAATGATATCTTAGAGAACCAGCAATCTTAAATAGTAAAGGCATACAAATACTTATTAGTATCTTTGAATCAGTGCATTTTATATAACAATGACATTTTGACTTTTTAATATTTATTTATTCAGAAAATAGTCTATAACTATTAGTCCATGTCATTAGATCCATATTTTATACCATTGTGTGTATTTTTACATTTAAGGTGGTACTATTTTCAATAAGACGTACACATAATGTATAAGTTTAAAAGTTAATTTATTGCAAATAAGCCATATTTGTAGTTTTAATCAGATTAACATGTCTGTTTTTGTTGCTAATTAGATACAAAAGACTTTATACTGTTTAGTCTTGCATGCTGGCAGAAATAAAACACCTTGACTTTCAACCATAATATATATCTGTAGGTGACATTTATGATTCAGATACTCAATCTATTCAGTGAGATAAGGAGAAACATGGTATTGGATTTTTTTCCTCAGGTTTAGAGACATGCTGCACTTAAATTACTCCCTATCATAAACGTGTGATACTGTAAAAAAGGCAGCTTTCCTCTAGCTTTGAGTACACCTCAACTAAGAGCTCATACTGAAGCTGAGCTGGGGGTAATGATGGGAGGGATTCTCCCGTGTTGGTGATTCCTCAGCTCGGTCTCTATAGGAGCTCAATCTCCGTGCTCACCTCACAAGAGCAGATCAGTAATAAATAACCCTGAAAATGCTCTGCAAGGCCAGCATGGCTGTGAGACCAGGAGCCAAGGGCAATGCCATGGCTGGCAGAGCAGCACCTGGTAGTGAGGTTCTGTCGCTGTCGGCGGTGCCAAGAGGCAAACAAGGACTCAGACACGCGAGGGGTCAGCAGAAAGGAATGGATTGATTGATTTATTTAATAAGAGACGGGTTTTTATGTGTTTAGTTCTTTTAGTGTTTTCCTAAAAGGCAAGAGGAATTGGACCTTAACTAACTACCTATCAGGGTAATTGGTCAATTCACACATCATTCATTTCTCTAGTCAGTATCACAACAATTCTAATTATAAACGCAGGTGTAAGATTAGCAAAGTCTGTTTACAGAAAACCTTATCATGTTTTGCATAGTTTCGCATGAGAAAGAACAAAGCTCTCACAAACTGCTGCTGAGAGCTGAAAACTTCTCTGCTAAGGCTTTTTAGCATCCATAAGGTTCAGCCAGGTATCCAGGTTATCAGGTAAGTTTGTGATGATGAGACAGGTCAGATTTGAACCCAGGAAGTTTAGTCCACAGGTCAGGATAAGGCCTGGTGAGGTGGCTAGGGTCAGACAGAGCTCAGCAGGCTGGTCCATCACGATGGGAACAGTCTGAGGTCAAGCTCAGAAGTTGGTCCATGGGCCAGGTGCCCAGTCTAGTGGATCCATTGCCACACCTATGCATGGCTTGGACCAAGCTGGAGACCAGCATTCCTGCCATATAGGGACCAGCAGGGAGTATAGGCTTAAACTTGAGCTGAGAGGGAGCTCCTGGCCCCAGTTGAATGCTGTCAGGGCCAATAAAACCTATTAGAAACCTTGATTAAGTATTTGTTTGTTGTTGGATTCCTCAGCTAGATGACTACCACTTATATCGCTGAATTTTTTCCTTAGAGATAGCATTTCAACAGGGTAGCATACAGAATAGCAAAGAGAATGAGTGAATGGCAAATGCTTCTCATTAAAGCATGGTATATGGTTTGCTTTTGACTTACAGTCAGGTCATGTACTGTATTTATCCTAAGGTAATCTATACACTTACTTAGGATCACAAAGGCAAAGATCCTAATGTGAAGTTAGCTTGCACATAGTAGAAGGACTTGGGCCTTTAGAGCTCTATCTAAAGAAGATAAAGCCATCTAAAAACATTTGCTACCCTGGTAATTTATAAATTTCATAATTTCAAAATAAATTTCACCACTCCTTTCACTAATACAGTTGGGATTTTAAAATGTGCACTTGATACCAGAGAGGTAAATGATCATTTAGTTACCCTTTACGTTCTTTGATAGCAGTACTGCCTGGGAACAGAGAGAGTGTCAATCATAGCAATAGATACTTCTGGGTAAATCTTTCTATTCTCTGAGGGACAGGCTAAGCAGAAGTAGAAGACATAGATAATGTATCTGCAATTCCAATTATTTTACATGTCTACAGTCCTGGGTTTTTTTATTAAAAGAAACTTGCATATTGAGTAATTAATTTCTATTTATAATATTCATGCATTTTGACAATTATAAGTAGACAGTAATGGAATATTACATATTATGTAAACCAAAAAATCTATAACAGATGATTCTTTAATAGGTACTGCATTCATGGAAAGAATATGAACTTGCAGTAATTATCATTAACTATGGGAAAAAATTGTTGATCTCACCAACAGTTTCGCTCGGCCTGTCAGGAGATGTGAAAACTCACACTGGCAGAGAGGTAAAAGTAGCTCTTCTGGTTTACACTTTTTCTTTTCTCTAAATTCTGTATTCTGTTATTTTGAAGACTAGATTTTTTTTTTGTTTTTGTTTGTTTGTTTGTTTGTTTGTTTGTTTGTTTGTTTGTTTTGTTGTTTTTTTTTGTTGTTGTTGTTTTTTTTTTTTTGTTCTAGAATCATAGAGTAGTTTGGGTTGGAAGGGACCTTAAAGATCATCTAGCTCCAACCCCCAGCCTTGGGCAGGGACACCTTCCACTAGACCAGGCTGCTCAGCACCTTATCCAGCCTGGTCTTGAACACCTCCAGAGGTGGGGAGTCCCCATGCTTGACAGAATATGCTGTGCTAAAAAAATCAGAAACATAGTTTTTATTTCGTCAGAAAAGAAAAATAATACAATATTGATGAAATGATAAGATACAGATTTAGAAGATTTGGGATCTAAGCTAAATTCCACTATTGACATGCTGGTTTTAGTTAAGTTAAAGCTAAGCTTTCATAACAAAGTGTTCGATATTTCAGAACTGTTCCTCAAGGGCGTCCTATTTGGCTGCAGTGGCAAAAGCAACAGAAAATCTGAGTAGTCTTGAAACAAGTCTCCTCAAACTGACAGAACCAGGTAGGTGTACTGTTGAAACACTTCTTACCATTTTCTGTGGAGTTTTCTATGCTTTATTTCTAAAAAACATTTCCTGAAGAAGTACTTTTATTTTTGTATCTTCCATGATGAATCAACCAAACCAATACTGATCTTGGTAGTGATCACCTGGTAGTGATGTGTGTATTCGTATTTTTTGTAATTGCCAATAGAACACTCATTTCTTCTTTCAGAGGAATATCCATTTGTGTACAATTCTCCAAATAGATATGTTCTCCCAATCTGTTTAAATTGGATTCCATGTTATTTAGGCTTGCTTTGTCTTCTTAAATCAGAAAATGCAGTGGAAAAGACCACTGTCCGTTTATAGCTTGTCTTAATACCCTGCCAATGCTAGTGGTAGTAATGTGCTAGTGCTAGTAATGGCCACTGCAGGAAATTTTAGTGGAGAAAACTCTCCCTGAAGAAATTTAAAAGAAACTGTCCTTTTTGTGAAGGAATTGCATGCATAATAATATTTAACTACCTTTTCACTCAGGAATGAATATATGAATTTTAAAATATCTTAGAGTCTGGATCAAGCACAAGAATTTTCTGGCTAATAATTCTGCGTGAGTTAGATGAATTAACAAGTAAGAATTACAAAGAAAATTTGGTTAGAACTTAAACTCAGAGACACTACTAATTTTTTCCCATTATATTTATGTGACATCTTGTACTCCTTGGAGCCTGGATGGAATTGTAGAATAGTATCGGTTGGAAGGCATTTCTGGAAGGCATTTATTCCAACCCCCTTCTCAAAACAGGTACAATTAGATCAGGTTGCTCTGAGGCTTGTCTCTTTCTGAAGAAAGAGGTTTTGCAACCTTTATGGGCAGCCTGTTCCAACAGCTGACCACCCTTATGGTTAGAGAGGTTTTCTTTATGTGTGTTTGGAATTTTCTGATTGCCAGCTTGTTTCTATTGCCAGTTGTGCTATCAGTGAGGACAGTCTGTCTCCACATTCTGTATTCCTCCTGCTAGATAGGTGTAGATTCCTCTTAGCCTTGTCTTCCCAAGACTGAATAAACCCAGTTGCCTCAGCCTCTTTTTGCTTTGTCATGCACTATCTCTCCTTATCATCTTGGCCAGCCTTCACTTGGCTTACTCCACTATGTCAGTGTCTTGTACTACAGTGTCCAAACCCAAACACGGTAATCTGGATGTGGTCTCACCAGTGCTGAATAGAGACAATGGTCATGTCTCCTGACCTGCTGGCCATGCTGTTTCTAGTATAGCCCACTATGCAACTGGCCTGTGCTGCAAGACCACACCACTCATGTTCCAGTTATCATCCACCATCTCTGTGTATGCATTTGTTCAGAAGAGAAAGCATTCTTGTAAAAAACAGGATAAAGGGTGATGGAAAAAATCCATTAATCTGTGCATTAATCCTTCACTTTTGCTCACATTGATGCCTACATTCCTGCAGAACAAGTTACCTAATGAAAGAATTCTGTAAGTTAATTGAAAATCATATTGATTACTTAATAAAACGTTAAATTAATGGATTGATCAGTTAGAAAAACCCCACATTTTCAGTAGATGGCAAATAATTGGTTGTTAAAGTCTGCTCTGTTGTTGAAATAGCCTTTTTGTCAATAAGTTTCAGGATACAAATTGAGAAGAAGCCTTTTGGTGAGGCCATGCAAAGCTTGCAGCTGTCCTTACAAATATGTGTGAATGGTTTAAGGCAATGTGCACTCCTGTAGGGCATGCTGTTAAAAATGTTTTGGAAAAAGCGTTGTCATAGGAAATCCTTATATTTGGATCAACACTTAGCATTCCATTGATGAGAGTCTACAAGAAAAATGGAAAAGAGCGGAATCTGCTTCTTCCAAAGAAGACAAAAACAAAGTATTTCACACACAGTACAGTTTAAATTCTGAAATTTCAAATCTTTTCCCATTTAAAAAATTTTGGGACATATTTTTCGTTTTGAAAATGTTTGTTTGGAGCAACGTATTTTTGAATTTGTCAAATGGGAGAAGGTACTAAGAAACGGTGTCCTAAAAAGAAAAAAAAATAAAAAAATCTGTTTTTACTGCTGTCTATTTAATTAGACATTATTTACATTCGACAGACCTAAACTGACTGCTCTCACAGGAGGTTGTAGCTATTGATCCACTATTACAACTGGTTCCAGAGTGCATTTATAATCTCACTTTCTTCGAGGATTTGCTGCATTGATGTTTTTCAACCACAGGACTTGTCTAAGCACAACATTTGTAGATTGTGTTTCTTTATTAAGGAAAAATAACAAATAGCACATGTAACATTGTTTTGGTGCTCATGAGCTGCTAATGCACTTTTGTTTAACTGCCAGAAGCTTGAATCCAAGTTATTGTCCTATGTATTCTGTATTCTATTTATATCTGTGTATTCTATATATTATTTACACCTATATCTATATAAGATATATTATTTATAGAATATAAATGCATTTCTATACATATATTTATGTAAAGATTTAGGTTAAGAAGGAAAAATCCTCTACCTACTTACATTATCCATATGCAGAACATGAATGTAAGCATTAGTCAGCAGCAGTATCATGTGATCAGTTCTTGCTGTATAGCCTTAAATACATTTTTTGACCTGTCCTTTCTGCACATTCTCCTCCACATATGATTTGCATGGATCCTTGTTAGACCTCTGATGAATTCCAGACATCCTCCTTATTGGTCTAGTAGCTGGAAGTTCATCAGACAGATCTGTAAGCTCTTATTTAAGTTGTACAGCTACTTACATTAGAAGGAAAGAGCAAGCATTTGAATTTCTCTCTGGATGACAGTGAGAGATTTAAAAACAAACTCTCTGCTAGAGAAGGATTTTTTAAATTGTCAATTACCATTCCAGGCGGAGTTTCTATTGTATATTCTCACTGTTTTCATGATGAATTTCATTTGGTTATTGATGTAGGTCCTGGAACACAGCTTACAGGACAGGAATCTCCTTTGTTCCTCTACCCTGTTATTTCATGTTGGGCATCAGAGCGTGCTTATCGAGAAGGTAAGGATAATTAGTGTTTATACTAATTGTAAAGGCTTCTTTACTTCAGAAAGTTGCCAGTAAAGCAATCTCATTCTTGCTTGGAATGAGCTCTTGGAAATGTTATCTTCATTTAGTTCTCAAATATACAAAATCAAGCGAAACATAGCTTATAAAAAGTTCTCAATATAAACACATTTAGAAGTGAATGCAACCAATTATTTGGGGTGTTGATGCTAAGTATATAAAATCTTAATATTTTAAATTGAGTAATGTTTCTTTTCTAATAACCTTAGAAACAAGTAAATTTAAAATAAATTGTTCCAAGTTTTCAAAGTTTCTGTTTGTATGGAATGTTCTTTTTAAATTGAGATACCCCATTTCCACATTAAATTATTTTACTGAAAGAGGAAGTCACAGAAATCTCTGTCTCTAGAATGTTTGTAATTCTAGGAGCGTATTAAATAGAGTGAACTTGTGATTCTGGATGCCCAATCACAAGAAGCATTGAGCAACTGCCATTGTGTATCCCTGATTTTAGTGTCATTATGAGTATGCAACATGACATAAATAAGTGCTTTGAGACATACATAGCTGTAATTGTAGCTGAATTCAGAATTGTGTTGCAGCATAAACACCTGTGTTATTTGTTACTTTATTGCAGTGCTTAAATTCAGAGGGCAATCACGTTTCCTTGAGTTCTTTGTTCAACTTTTGCACAAAGTCCTGAATGAAGAGAAGTTTCAATGTGTTCTGGAGTGGGCAGGCAGTGTGGAAGTTTACTTGAAAAGGTAGATCTCTATTATAGTAGTAGTGAAAAACTACCACTTAGGCTCATGAGAGTCACAGTTACAAAAGAAACTGTAAGTTTTACTTCGTAAAACTTAAAAAGAAACTCTAAGTTTCACCTATCAGGATTAATTTCCATGACCTCTAGTCTGCAGCAGTTCCATGAACACAGAGGATTATATAGCTACAGTAAATACTGTATTGTGACCTGACTATATCTGCAGACATAATATTGTGGCAATTTGCCATATTATTATGAGGCGGTGGCATAGCTTGGGAAGGTATATTGGGTTAAATCAAAACCAAACTGATAAGGCCCTACTATAGTGTGAAAAAAATTCTATGCGGAAAAGATAAACAGAGCCAAATTGTAGACACTTACCTAAAAGGATCCTGTTTTTAAAAAAGCACACCAGTATTTCTAAAATGTGAAAGGAAAATAATCAGTGAAAATGAGATATATATTTTAGGGAACAGGAATTGTGGTTACAAGAGACCAAAACAATAGGACATGAAGAAATTTTTTGCAGAATTCTGTAGTATAATTTGGGTAATGAAGTGAACTGTTTTGTTGTACTTGGCATTAGGAAGGTGTTATAGTTGTTACTTACAAATTCAGATTTCTATAATAAACCTTGAAAGTTAGCACTTTTTACTTTCTGAAGAGGGTGAAGAAAAGAAAATCTTTTGAACTTAAAACTGCACATGAAATAGGAATTGCATGATGTGCTCTATATGTTCCCAGAGATAACCTTTTACTATGAAAGGATTTTAACATGATGATTATGATGATGATGATTATAATAATATTTTTTATCAGGAGGAATGAAGACTTCTTTGGTACTGAAGGGCTTGCAGCACAAGCAAGATCTTTCGCTCAGCGAGAAGGCGCACGTGCTGCAGGAGCTCAGAAAGTGAGTTTTATTTTTAAGGAGTTGTGTGGTTTTACTGGGTAGCAATACCATAAGAACAAAAATAAATTTTTAAAAATTGTCTCATAAAAACTTCAGCTAGAGACATCCACAGTTGCTAAAATTTGGGATACAAACTCTAGCCCTCAGCTGACCTCTGCACTCCTAAAACCAGGAAGAAAAGTTGGCATGGGATTCATCTGTAAGACCAACAGCTGTGAGAATTTGAGATGAGTCAGAATAAAGCATTCCAAAATCAGTGGAAACTTGCCTTTCCTCACTCCCTTTAAAATAACATGGTGTACAATGTGTACTTACACTTTTTTATGAATAATTGTTCATGGTTAACTCCTTGTGAAGATATTCTAATTGCACGATACAGGCTTTTTGTTCAGGATTAATTTAAAATAAATTTTTACTTTTGCTGGAAGATACAGATAGTCTTAATGGATTTGTATTATTTTGGAGGAAGAGTTTTCTCTCTCATAATCCTCTAGTAATGTTATGATACTGCTAGCATCTGAGATAGATTAGGAAAAGGGTTTTTCTGTCTCAGTTTTTGCATTGCAAAGTTTTACTATTTATAATAATAGGAAAAGAACCTATCCTATTTCTGCAATGAAAACACTAGTATATGAAAGAAAATATTTAGGGACCTGGTTGGCTTCTTTGTGTAAGGCACTTGACATGTACTTTCCAGAAAATCTGTGAAGTTTTCTGGAATTTTTAAATATTTCTTTTGCAGTCTTATTTTGAAAACCAGTTCCAGAATTATTTTTTTTATGTTCTATTCCTATGTAAGCCAAACTGCTCTATACCTCAAGTAATTGGTAATGTAGGTATAAATAAGTATTTGAATTATATTTAAGATTTTCATGCAAGATTTTTTTTTAAGGGAAGGGATACCTCACCTTCAAAGAAATCAAAGGCATCACCTTCGAAGAAACCAAAAAAAAAAGCCTTGCATAAAAAAGGACCTCTTAGAGAGTATTTAATGAAAAATCCAGATGTAATGAAGTCTCCAGAAAAACAAGGGTAAACGAATACAATTGTCAGGCTCATATATAGAAAAAAAATATTTTGACTGAAATTTATTTTACAATTAAGTGCATCTTTTAATTTTGTTTTATCTCAAAGGATTAACTTCTGCACAGTCCTCTCATTTTCCTTATTTAGTTTAGTATAAAATTGGTTTCCACTCAAGGAAACAAAATCTGTTGCATTTCTGTTTAAGAAAATAGCTGTTAAAGGTTTCAAGTCTTTGTATTAATAATCAAAGGTTGTGTTTCAGTTGAGTTAGCTTGAGTATGTTGATTCAACAAGGTGGAAAACCTCTGTTAATCTGTGTATTATAATAATTTTCAAGCTGGGTTGGGGAGTTTACCTGTTACAAAGCTAATAAAAAAATATTTATTATTTCCTGATGTTCAGGTAGTTTCAGAATGATTTTTGTGGTCCTTGTGCTAGTCTTTTTGGACTATCTGTTCTGTAGCTTCCAGAAAACTGTTTTTTGATTAAAAAAATATTAGGTATTCATTCACCTCTTCTTGGCAGATATTTGTTTATATTTGGTTAACTTGCCAATAACATTACCTTCTGACCTAAAAGAATGTGTAGTATTCATAACTTGGTCCTTTGGTCACTTATGCTTCCAGCAATTAGCAAGTAGGGAATTATAAATATTTGCATGTAAGCAATTGTGTAACTGATTCTGGAAGTGTTTTAAATAACCTAGAAAAATTTCCATATAATCTCCTAAATATTCACCTGAACCATTCAAAAATGTTGTTATTCCTCCTTGACAGAAAGAACTCTACCTTACTTAAAATGATTTTCACGGCTTTCGGCAGAAGAGGGGATGTTAAACCTATCTTGGGTTTTTTTCAACTACTCTTTCATATTTTTCATAATAATCATGCTGTATAATGTAATCAAAATTGTATGTGGTATACTATTCTGCCCACATTTTAAAGGTGGAAACAGGCAGAAAAAATAATTTAGATTAATAAAGGGATCAGTTTACAGTTAATTTAAAAAAAATAAGAAAAAATGAGATTTGGTTTGAGTATAGCATTGTATATTTATGAGGTAATACAGAATTTTTTCATCTGTCAGAGAAACTTTAAAAAGCTTTGGCTGGAAACTAAAGGCAGACATCCAGATTTGAAATACTATATTCTCTTCATATTGGAGATGATTAACTACCAAAGCAAAGCAATAAAAAGAATTATCCAGATTTGTAGTATAATAGTAGACCCTCCTGAATTGACTGTTTGAAGCACATGATGTTTGCTGTATGTATCTGTTTGTATGATTCAGGTATAAATAACTTCAAAGAGAGCTAAACTTTTTAAAGTACTAAGACAAATATCTTATGGAAGTTGGTAAAATATAAAATAGAATTTATTGTGTGTTAAGTGCACTTAAAGAGGGAAAGCACAATTGCTTTTCTTGACTAAAGCAAAAGCCTTTTAGCTAGAAATATGTCATATGCTCATCTGCTTATGCATATAAACCTGTGGATATGCAACAGGATACTTCTGTGTATCTTTACGAGGAGGACTTTCTTTTCTAGAGCTACAAGAAAACAGAGTTTCATTTTTTGCTACTTTATATGTTTTGGTTTAGGAAAGGCAAGGATAAGTTGAAAAAATTAGCTCATCAAACCTTAGTGATGCTGCTGCGTAAATACGTAACCCGAAGTCAGTTTTGTCACATGTGTCTTGAGGAGATGCCCTGGAAGTCTCAGATGAATATCTATCTGGCAGTTGCACACTACCACTTATTTAAAAAGAGCCTGGAAGAGCTATATAATATTGGAATTAGTGGTTCACAGCAACTGGACAGGTACATCTTGCTGCACTATCAGTGATTGCTACTAATAGAGATTATTGTGTTATTGCTGTTAATGAAGACAGATCTGAAGTACAATATATTCATAAAAACAGTTTGTCATATGAACAGTTCAGCTTTCAAATACAAATTACTTGTTACTTTGTAACAAGTTTTGCTTTCTGTCATGTGGACATCAGGCACAGTTTTGGTTGCTCACTTGACTGGTGAGATGAAAGTTTTCAAATATACTATTCTGTGTTATTTTTTGGTTCCTTATAACCTTTGGCTATAATTCATTATTTCTGATTCCTAAAACTGCTGGAAAGTAATTATGTCTGAGAAACTGATTTTTTTTTCTCAAAACAAATTTGTTTTGTATGTATATCAAAATTCTTTTTGATATTGTATGTGCGGGTTTTTTGTGTTTTCTTCTCTTTCTCCCATTCTGCAGTTACAATATTTTGGATCCTGAGATATTCTCATTAAACAATTCTGGCACTGTACTGGCAAGAGAAGCTGTAGAGGATAACACAAGTAAACCAACTCCTTCTCTCCTTGAAAAGTCAGAAACAAGCGGAAACCAAACCCGTAAGAACTTTTATTGGTGTACAGCTGAAATCAGTTTCAACTTAACTTTTTCTTTCTCTTGATTTCCATCTGTCTTGACCTCCATCATTAGTTCTCCACATCACCTTTGGAAAAACAGTCATGCCAAGTTAATAGAAGACACTTCTAGATTTCAATTGTCCTCTATATTTTTTGGCATACCTAGTATAACAGAAGTCATAGTAACTGATAGAGCATATCTAATAATTCTGAGCATTGTTTAATCTATTAATAAATATGTTACATTTTATCAATTAGTTATTCTTTATCCTATACTTCAGTAACAAGTTTGTAAGTTTAAAGAAATTACTGATACTAGCTTTAGGTTTGCAGATAGCACACTACCTAGACACATCAAATTGATGATATTCTGAATTATTCTGAATTCATTGATAGTTTCCTTTGGTTTCTGAGGTTTGTAATTGGTTGGTAGTTTCCTTTACATTTCCTAGAAGGTAAAAAATTTCCTCGGTCATTCTTTAAGTAGTTTTTAAAATTATAGACTGATGTTTATTATTATCTTTCAAATTTTAAGTAGTATTTAATTTTCCTTCTCTACTGCTTTCTCCCCAGTGTTTCCCTGTGTCAGAAGCTATCTCAGGACCAATTTATTTTCTACCACTTTTACTTAATTTCTCTGTCTTTCACATTCTGCTTTTATTATTATAGCTATTTTTAGTCCTATGAGGTTTCAACAGGAGCCAAAAGGCTCCTGTCTGTGGGTAATTGTGAAATGCAGGACTTTGATTTCCTCAGATGTTAGTGATAGCACACAAGTCAAAACAAAGTAGTCTGCATAGGCACCAGAAGTTCAAGAAGCAATCACAGGCCTGGTCTTTTCAATAACACTTCAAGAACACATTCTTGCCACAGCTGTAAAGATCAAAATTGTCCTGTCTTTTCATGTAGGACTTCCTTAGGTAAAATCAACTGTGCTCTTTGCCTTTTCCAAGGAGGCGTGACAAAAATTAGCACTTGAGTTCACTGGTTCTCTTTGCGACAGCTTATTTTTACATAAACACTTTTGTCTTGATGCTTGGCAGTCACTGAGAACCAAGTCACCGAAAGCGGCGGAAACCTGACAAAAGTCCTCTTTACTATCTCCTAGCCTTTGCAACAATTCTGATTAAAAGAATTACATAACATGTGTAGTTTGCCATAGAATTCAAATGCTATATTACTTGGAATTAGCTTCTGCCTGAAACCTATAGTTCAGATATTTCTGTATCCCATTACCATGAACCTTTGCATTTCCCCTTGGGGGATATTTGATAGTGAAGAAAATAATGAAGCAATTCTACACATATCACAGAATTTGTCAGAAATCCTCCTTTCTTTCTAACATCTCCTTTTAAGAGGCTTCTGTTTAAGAAAGATTATTGCGAGCTTGCCAAGAGATTTCTTGCCATGGTGATTTCTTCCTAGAACTTAAGTGGGGATTGTGTTTTGGCATTGAGGCTGAAAACTATTTGGTACCTATTATTATTTTGCTCAAATTTGTTTTCATCCCTGCTTCTCCCAATTCCTAAGTAAAAGCCTCTTATATATTAAATATCATAACCTTACAAACATGATAACCTTAACATTGGCATTTCCTAACATTTAAGTATTTAGCTGCCACAGGAAAATCCTAGCTGACTGGCTTTTTTCTCTTTTTTGAGAGCTTCAGCTCAATTTTAAAAGTGAACTTTTTGTTTTCATTAACAGATAAATCTAAGAACAGAACTAAACAGAGTCGAACTCCTCGAAGTCAAAGTCGAAGTCGAAGTCGAAGTCGAGCAACAAAGGATACGAAAGCATCCATGTCTCAAACCCCTGAAGAGCAGGACCGGTTTGCATTAATTACACTTTTACTGAAGCATTTTACAAGCATCTTCTTGCATTTGAAAAGAGCAGTGGTAAGATGTGGTTGGTTTCTTATTCAACTATTTACTACTAAGCATTATGTTACAATACTTACTACTTTCTACATGAAAAGACCCCACACTTCAGAGACTTCAAAAAAATTTCACTGGTTAAAAGCAAGTGAAATGTTTTCTCGTCTTCTGAAAAATGTCCAAGTAAAATGTACGAAGTGTCAGACATCTCACCTCTCATAATATATATTTCTATCAAACATACAATAATTTATGTAATTGTTCTATTTTTCATTTAATCTTTGTAACTTTCCTTCTCATGTTAAAGTTTTCTGAAAATACTTGCAGACTTACCTTTCCCCTTACAAGTGTCAGTGAATGTCACACTAGAAACAGGAGAACCAGTGACTGAAAGGAAATGTAGACTAAGTACTCTTCCCACAAATCCTTCTAAACCCAAGTAAAAACACACATATAGGTGGTGTGAGTTAATTTTTATTTCTTATTCTCACACCAAAGCCAACAATTAAAGTCAATTATAAATTAATGCTTCTGTGAAAAGGTAAAAATTAAGGTTCTATAATGCCTAGACTGTAATTCTGAAAGATTACTTATGCCTAAGTTTTGCAATAAAAGAATGAAGCTTTTAATTTCTGCATTTCCAAAGTATAATTATATTTTGAATGGTGTACACAGGTTCTTGCTCACCGTGGTAGCCACTGGACATTGCTTCAAAATGCTTGTCGAGAACTTTGGAATTATACTCAAGAATTACAATTGGTTGCTAACCAGTCACATGCCCATACAGATGAATTTCCCATCACCTGGGATTTTCTTAGGAACACCATCTGGTTGCCATTTTATTTTGCATCAGATATGATCATTGATATGATAATTGACCTACAAGCAAGCAGTTCTCTTAAGGTAAAAATTATTTTTATTAAGACAACTCTTTATTATCTCATTTTCACTAAAGAGATAGTATTCTCTTTCTTGCATTATCGTCTGGTATCTCCAAGTTATTCTCTGTAACAAGTTTTTTAGATGATTACAGTACTTTCTAATCTTTGTAATTGATTTGTCCTAAAAACACATTTGAAAATAACATGTATAATAATGTTTCTTCACTGTAGATTGTGGATCCCGAAGGAGACTTTTGCATTCCCAGTTGTTTAGGAGGTATTGTGGATGAGAATGGTGGTTCTAATCTTCATCCCCAGCCTCCCCTGGATGATGTGAATGTGGTTGACATGAGATGGATATGTAATCTGATTCTTAAAACAATAGAATTGTTATATCAAATGAAGAAGTGGGAAGCACTGGTACACATAGCTATACAATTTAACATATTTACACAGTAAGTTATACAAACTCTAATAAAAACTAAAAGACTAACATTATATAGTTTAATATACCATTATCTTGCTTAATTACTACAGTTTGGTTTTTTTCCAGTGAGAGGTACACAGAACAAGTGAGCCCGCTGCTGGTGTACGCTCAGAGGCAGCTGCTGGAAAGGATGCAGCAGTTCAGTGGCCCAGACAGCCATGAATCTCATTTCACAAAATATCTGTCTGATGCTGCACAGAAGGTGAAACACGGATTTCTTTTTGGGGCACTGACTCTTAATGTGAACTAAATATGGAGAAGCACTTTCACTGATTAGATTAATATGCTTTCTCATAGCGTTCCCAAATTGACAATTATAATAAATTAATGAACATAATTGATTGAAGTGCATGAAGAGGCTTGTATGACATGATTCCAAGAGCAGCAGGTGACCCAGAGGACATTTCTTCCATGCACAACATACCCATTCCATATTATAAGCCTAAATATAATTTCATGTTATTTCTTGATGCCACTCTTTTAACCTTAAAACATTTATTTGGATATTGCTTTGTTTCTGCATTGGAACACTGCTCCTAAAGAACAAAGTAAATTAATGAGTTAAACCAAATACTGACAATGCCAGTAAAAAACCCACAAAGACCAACAAAAAACCCTAAGCAGCTCAGCAAGTTCCTCTCATTAAAAGCCATGGCTCTATATATTTGCTAACAGTGCCACTTGGAAATTTTTCATTGAATTAGCTATGAGAAATTAGGATTTTCCATTTTTTTAATATAAGGTTTATTTCTAAGAAGTTTTGCTGAAGTCGATCTCACTGTGGATATTTTTAGGATGTTTCTATTACAAATGTAAAGAGAGGACTTGAAGGAGACGAGGGGTAAGTGGGATTTGGAGTACCAAACAGGTTTGTTTGCCTGGCCTAGAGTCAGCACACTGGTGCCCAGGGCTTGCAGGGGCTCCGAAGGCACTCCTGGCTCAGAGGGGCAGCTGAGGTGCTCTGTCTTCTCTGTTTCCTGCTGACTCTCTCCAGCCCAGCCATTGAACACAGTCCTTTGTCTATAAAAGGGCACCATGGCAAACCTCCTCATAATGCTGATAACTGAGCTGTGGAAAAGTAATCACAGCTTTGAAAGACAGTTTACAGATTGAAGACTAGTGTTAATTAATAGTAATAAGGATTTCAGATAAGAAATTTGGAGTTTATGGCTATGTTTCATAAATCAGTGCCATTCAGAGAGTCTAGAACTAGTTCTGTTGGTCCTTCTGCTTCTGAAGTGATGTAATTACATCAGCAAAATAAAAAGTCTGTTGTGGATTAGTCCTTTATAGATATCTGAAGTTTGCTTCTCTGCCAGAGTTAGGCTGCTGCTGTTACTTGCTTAGAGCTATTTTGTATCCCCCTCTACAGCATTCCATTGTGTTTCCTCGGCAACATGCCCTTTAGGCATGCTTACGGTGACAGGTTCTGTGCAAGCACGCATTCGTCCGGAGAAAGAAAGCTGGAATATTTGCAGAACATCAAGGAGTTGCTCATGATTATGGCAAATACCAAATAAGAGACAAGTTTAGTTCAGTAACTTGAAACACTTATATCCAATATTTAGGTGTCAGTGTTTCACCTCTTACCGACAAGAGTGCTAGTTTTGGGCCATTGGTATCTTTCTTAATTAGTCCTCTTTTTATTTTGACATATGACTGAGTATATAAATATTTAACTGTAAGAACCAAACATTGATTTTTCTTAATATTATTCAATTATCATGAAACAAAACCATCTTTTTAGGTGAGCTGCAGAAACTACATAGGGTACAAATTACAGCTGCCCGTTGCCCGTTCTGCCAATGAAGGGGTTTTTCCTGGACGCTTTTTCAGTCCTGAGAAGAATAATGATTCTACAGGTCAGACCACAATTCACTATTGTGTGTTCTTTTTTCTCCCAAAGTCTTTCCTTTGTTTCATACTGGATTTTTAAAAAAAAAAAATCTGTTTCCTCTCCTTATCATAGTTCTTCCACTTCTCCTACAATGTTTCTTTTAGTATAAACTGAGCTTTGTCTTCAGGTTATTGTTCTTGATATTTTGGATGGATTGTAATGTTTTCAAGATGTTTCAAAATATATTCAGACTATGTCTGAAAGTAGAGAAAAGCAGGTACCAGATAACCTACAGCCTATGAGGAAGCTTGGTGGTCTTGGTCCAGTTTTCCATTGTTATTGTTGGATGTCCAGCAATATGCCCAGAAGTTACTGTGAATCAGCACTGTTATTGATAGAATTGATGTTCCTCGTGGTTAATAATTTGCTTAAATTCATAAAGCAACAGGAAACAAAGGGGAAAATTTTAATATACTTTAGTTTTGAAGTTGTGAAAGTGTCCAAATATGTTTACAGGGTGATTTACTAAAAATATTTATTTATATATTACAAAATTTTTCTCCCTAATTATTAATTCCTTTTAGATGACAATCAAGCAAAAGCCCTAGTTTGTGTGCCTCTTGATGTGAATGATACACTGAGATGTTTTAGAGAAACTCTAGAAAAATCTAAATATCATGGCAGAGCACTGAGGCACAGCAGAAAACTACTTTCATTATTTCTTGCACACACACAAGGTAAGTGATTAATTGAAGTGTTTCTCCCTTATTAACTGTATATGCAGTTAAAATAGTAGAGTGAAAGGAACAGATTTTTCTAAATTCAAGTTTAGTTATTGACAATTACAAAAATGTAGAATATGAAGTTAAATTTGAAGCTCTGTAAGCACAACCTCTAAGCCTTATTTCCTATGATTTGCCTAGTAGTTGGATGATAAATTTTTTTCATGCTGCTGTGTCACCTGTCTGTCTACAGCCATACCTCTGTCAGAGGACTGACTATTTTCAGTTTATTTTCAGTAGTTTATTTTCACTTAGAGAGCACATATCCTTTGGTTACACTGACCAATGAATTATGTCCAATGACTTTGATTAGTAGATACACAGAATTATAGCATAGGAAAACAAATGAAAATAGGGTACACAGGAATTGTATGTTTGTTTGACTTACGTGGTCTGAAAATACTTGTGGTGCTAGAAATAGTACAATACTTTTCCAAACTGATCATATAAATCACTCTTCTGATCTAGAAAATGTTGGAAGAGCAATCAGCAGTCATAGCTCTTCAAGCAGAAAGCTGAAATTTAACGTGGGAGGTGAAGTGATATTTCTCCCAGCACCATGTGACCTTTCTCAAGAAAAGTATAATTTCGTCAGTACGGTTGAGAGTAGACCAATGCCAAAGTCACAGCTTTCAGTAATTATCTCTTCCTATGAACAAACAATAGGTAATTTTTTTCGTAAATGTCTGCTTACAGTTAAGAAGTAATAACAGTCTGCCTATCTGTGTTTATGTATATTTATTCCATTGTTATTTTCCTCTGTCAGACAGCTGTAACTGTCTGAAGCCTGGTTTCCAGGAATATACAACCTTCTTCCTCTTGATTGAGGAAATCTGCATTAGATCCTAACCAAGCCACTGCTTGGTTCATAATCTCTACAGCTGTCTCATTTTATGAAAAAGCATTATTTCAGTGATGTTATGCTGATTAATCCCCAATTGAGAATTTGATATAATGTTTAGTGGATTCATTTTAATTCCATTACGGTTTTTTTTCCTAGCAAACAGACTTTTCATATTCTGTGCCTTTGAATATGAGACCTAGTTGCTTGGCTTCCATCTTACATTCTGGTATGGCTTCTCTCATACAGTTACAGCTCCTCACTGCTGCCTGTTTTTGCTGTATGGCTAAACAGGGCAAGTGTAGTAGGTCAACAGATGCTCTAAGTGGTTTTATTTGCATCAAGGGTTCCAAAAATGAGCCTGTGAGAGTGCTACTGTGCTATATGCAGGCAGAGTTGTTTAGCAGGGCCAATGACCTGCTTTGCTGTTTATCTTCTGAACAGGAAGAAATTTCAAAGAACAAAAATACAAAATATTAGGTAAACAGATCCATATNTACATTTGAAGGTAAAATATACAAGACCAATAAAGTAAAAAAGATACCCATGCATTGAATTATGAGTGAATTCATGTCTACTCACGCAAAATTTGTTCAAGGCTCCGTAACTGGTTTAATATGACAACGTGTTTTTTTAATTGATTACAAATAAATAACAGGAATCCTTGAAATTAATAACCAGAGAGACCTCAAGGTACAGGCTCTACATGAACTTGGAAATCTTCACTTTTATGCTGGAAACAAGAGGTACATAGTTACTAGATTTAAAAAGATCACTGTTTCCTTTTTTTGACTGGCGGTCCTATACCTCTCAACCGTCTTGTAAGTTCTTGTGCTGTCCTCTAGTCCATATAACTTCTTTCTTCTAACTCACTACTAGTCATATTTTGAGAGGGCTTTTTCCTAGACATTGTTTATTTTTCTAAGCTACCTAATTGCCATTAAGCAAATTAGTTATGCATATCAGTGTTTTTAAGAAGTAATGTCTATTGCTTGATGATTTGAGTCCCAATAAGTCTCTTGACCAGGAATGGTATCTTTTTTTTGTGTTGTAGAAACTGTATTTCAGTTTTTGACCCAATCAGAATTAGTTATATCTAAGGCAATAAAGGAAAAATGAAGCGGGGCTTATCTTCCACTTTGGAAAATGTCAGCAATATGACAGTATTTTTTATGTTACAGAGCTGCTTTTAAATATTGGTGTCAAGCCCTTGATGAAACACTCAACATTGCTGATGCTCTTAACACCTGGCAAGAGTTAGGTTTTCCAAAAGATGCTACAGACTGCTTTGCAGTTGGAAGATCAACTGATATGAGTCAGAAACTTCTTTCTCAGGCTGGAGCTTGGGGATGTCTACATGCAGCAGTCTTAGTGGCTAAGATAGCTCAGTAAGTATCTTATCTATGTATGTATTTCTACCATATTTTAAACAAATTGCTCATCCAAGACATGAGGCAACTTCAAATTAATTAAAAACCAATAACGAGTTGTTACGAAAACGACTCATCAAAAGCAGAGGAATTTTTCCTTTCAGGTAGAAATTTATTCCTTTGGAGAATATTGTTTTTTCCCTTTTCTTGAGTGCTCATCTTTGATCATAAATGCAGCTGTACATTATATGGAGAGATCATTAAAAGATAACAAAATGATAAAAAGTCGTAAGTACAAGGATTTTACAGTCATTGATTTTCAACCAAAATATCACATCTTCAAAGTCATTGCACATATTAAATATTAATGTATCTTGAGGTCAGATTTACTGCCTAAAGTACTAGTTTTCTGGTGAATTAGAACTAAATGAAATTTGAATTACTGTACAAAAGTCTACCATCAATAAATGTTTCCATCCAGTACTCCTTGACAGCTGGTAAAACACTATGAATGTAATTCTGAGCTGTTCCTCAATGTATTGTACAAAATATAAATCTAGAAATATCCAAGAGTGCATTAAATAACCTTACAAACACTATAACCGTGAAAGGGCAGAGCTTCATCCAAGAAAACGGCCTTACCTGTGAAGCAGGTCATATTAATAGCACTGTAAAATATCTGTAAGCCAAGGTAGCTTTGCAAGTGTTAGCTTGGGTATTTCAGGATGAAGTGGCATTGCCACACTTAGAATTAGCACCCAAAAGGAAAAAGAGTAGTTTAACTTGATAATAAATGACAGCTCCTCTAATTCTGACCTGTGGTTCAGTCTCTGGTCCAGTTAGGTGAGACCAAATCCCTAGCTGCTTTTACAGGTGTTTGCGGCACCTATTTGCTGCATTGGCTACTATCCCTTTGCTGCTGATATGTCCATTCCAAATCTTGTCAGGATTTGGAGGGAGGTGTCCTCCAGGCTTCTCCCTCAGGTGGTTCTTTTGTGTTTAGACCTGACTTGGACTGTTAAACATCTTTCTCTTGAGTTGCTCTTTCTACAGCAACTTGGTCACAGGCTATAAAATGCAGATTAAAGGATTCTAATATTGAATTAAAGTTTTCTAGTATTGTTGACCATAGGACTACCTTGCTACCAGGATGGTTTAAGGCTCTGATGAGATACTGGGTGGGAATCATTAAATTTAGCTAGACACCTGCCATGTGAAAGTCCATGTGCTAGTTTTCTTAGGCTTCCTTTATGGAAAGAAATGCACTTCAAGGTGTGAATTGCTTAATCTGCTTTATATTTTAATTTTGTATTAATTTAATTATAAATTAATTTTATAATTTTGCACTTAGATTCTTTAACTTTGAAGATAACTAGACAGCTCCCGTTGTCTAGGTATATCTTTGGTCAAATGCTTCTTTGCAGGGCATGGCTGAGCACCTATTTAAAGAACAGGCAGTTGTTTTCCAGTAGGGAAAACATCTCGATTGTGTTAGTATTATTATTACATTAGGCTAAAAACCCAACGATTTCAATAATTTATATTGATGGGTACATTCGTATTTCTTATTATTTGTTGTGCTTTAGGTATATAACAACATCACAGATGAGATTAAGAACAAAGTACTGCTATTTTTCTGCTATACTTTTTAAGGTAAGAATGCAATTTCAGTTCAAATTCATGAAGTTGACAAATTTCTTCCAAAATGACCCTCTGTTAAAATAATTCTCTTTTCATTTTGGTTGTGAAGGAAAAATGGAGATCAGAGGTAGTTGAAAATTTATACATATTAGATACAATATTTTTATTCTTTGTTTTTAAACATTATTCCTGTATTATAGCCTAAAAATTATCACTTCAGTAGGAGGCTAGAGTGTCTCAGAGAAAAATACTGAAAAGTGAAGATGACTAAAACATTTGACAGTCAAATATATTTTTCTTCTCTTGAAGTATTCTGCTCAGGAAGAGCTGGATGGCATCAACAACAGCAGAGTGCTCTCTTTTAGATCTGTAGAGTCTTCACAGATTGTCTTAAATTTTCAACCAAGAGCACAGACTCTTTTGAAAAAAAAAAAAATTTAAAGTCTTTTTTAGCCCTGAAAAATATTAGTTTGTAATACTTAAATCTCGGCTCTATAAGAAGTTTGCTCTAAAAATAGAGGATATTAAGATCAGTTTCACTTACAAAGAAAATAAGATCATTAAAATTAAGTTTGCAAACTTTCAGAAAAAAGACCTATAGAGAAAAAAAATTCAGTTTACTCTTAAATGGAAGTTAAGATGCCAGTAACAAAAGTAATATAGGAAAAAGAACTGCAAGTATTCTGCCAGTTACAGTCTACTGGGATCAATGATTACTCATCCCAGTGCAGCTTCAGGAAGTTAACTGGCTTCTTCCAAAACCATGCAATGACACTGTCTAAGGTCTTGTGGCATGATTGTGACTGTGAGACCTGTCCTAGGTCACATTGAAAAGCTTGTTAAGTTCACCAAAGGGAGAACAACTTGAAGAAACAAAGATAAAGGAGAATTTTAACTTGCTTCTAGCACTGTAATTGCTGAACAATTACAAAGCTGAACAATGGTGATGCTACCTTTCGACAGAAATGGTAGTAAGCATTTGTTCCAGTTATATAATGGTAGAAATAATTGTGACTTGACTGAAGTGGGTCTGATATTAATTGGGATAGAAGCAGCTTGCAGGGTGATTGTCTTGAAAAATATAATCAATTACTGTCACTGTACTGCAAGAAGTTCAAACCCGTAATTTGTTCCTTGAATTGGAAAGCTTTTATAACCTTGTTTAAATTCCACCTCTGGTATAGGCTTTAGGCTTGTTAATATCTCAGATCTGAGTGTAAATGCAAATTTCTCTAGCATATCGTTGCTAATTATACCAACATAAACACAACTGGGAAGGAATATCCAACATCACTAAAATGTTAGCATTCTTTCCTTTTTAAGAGAGAATATTTAAATGATTTCCTTAAATTTCGTATTAGTTTTTAGTTATATGATTTAAGCTGTGCTAGGTGACCTAGTTTAAGTTGGAACTAGAGTGAAACAAGCTTTTAACTGGCTTTAAAGCCAGCAACTCTCCCAGAAATGATTGGAGAGATACTGTTCTTAGACTATTTACAGCTTGTTTTTTTTTCTCCATCAATTTTCTCTAAAAATGTTTTTCAATATTTTGTCTGGAAGCAGCTGAATATTTAAGGCATTGATGGAGTTTCATTTATGAAGTAATTTATGAGTTGGAGTTTATACTGTCTCACTAATACTTGTACATCTTCGCACAAGTAATTCATTGTTATTACTTTCAGACCCTGTTTAGAGCTTCTCTTCCACATCCAACAACTGACTATGACTTTGTACAATATGAAACTAATATTCTTATTCCTGGTATTGATTTGTTCTCTGATCGCTACAGAGCTGATATCTCTACTGTAGTTGCAAGTCTGAATTTCATTATGTTTGAACTACATTGTGCAAAACAAAATTTAATAGTAAGTATTATTTTTATGCTCTGGAAATGATTTTTAAGATGTCTAGTCTTACTTTTCTGTGTGGGTGTACTTCTGAGATGCCTCAGAATCTCTAGCAAAATACCCCTATGGCTAGGTTCTGTGGCACTTAGAGCAAGCTATAGCTTGCTGCATACAGGTTTTAGAAAACACAGGAAAATTGTTTTTTCTAAGAGATGACAACACACGGTTCATTTAGCTTAGGCATTTTAGAGGAAATTTTCTATTATATACTATTTAAAATACACTGTACTGAAAATTACTTTAAATGCAGTATGTCCAGAATGCTTTCAACACTTGCTTTCAGTAAAGTCCCTTCTGCCTTTCTCCTTCTCATGTTCTCTCATTCCTCTGTATGAAGTATTTTTACAACTTCCCTCTTGTGTTGGTTATATTCCTATTTCCTCCATTTAATGTCTGACCATTTCCATTTTAGTCCAGCTTCCTTCGAAGGTGCAGTGCTGTACATTAGAATGAATAGATTGAATTGATTACTAGTACTGGAGAAGGTGCAATGCTCTCTCTTTTCTAGTTTGGTCCTGCATGAACTAACAATTTCCTGTCAGATGATTATTGTATACCTCTGTCAATCAACTCTAAGCATGACAGAAAACTCTCCATCTGAAAAAGTAGATAGTTTTTTCCTGCTTTAATGAATTGAATCCATCCATGGCAAGGCCCTGCAAGTGGCAGAGCCAGTGCCAGGGAGGGGAGAAGATCGCATGACTGGCAGCAGGGGAGTAAGAAAAGATTAGGAGGTAGAAATGGAAGAGGAGTTAGACAGGAGGAGGCTGAAAGACGTTACACCTTTTTTTGTCATCAATCCATTTTGGATTGATTTTTTTTGGAACTTCTGACTAACTCCCATTGTTGCTTCTTCCCATCCTGCTTTACTGGAGTTCACTTTGTTATTTAGCTTTGTCTAACTCTCCTCACTTTGGGAGATCCAGTGAAATCACGGAGCAGACAATTACCTGGAGGCAGGGGCACTTAATTTGACTGCTTGCTTCATGTGGCCGTGCACATTTTTTGATTCTTTCTGTGCTTTTGCTGGCAGAATATAGATCCAGGTCATGGATCATGGTCAAAGCAATTGCAGTTTTAGCAGGATGAGAACTTCATTTCCCCTGAATGCTTATTGCGTGGGAATGTTTTGGATGGTGGGCGCTAAGTTGATTTGACACTTAAATCAAAATACATCAAGATTCAAGTTTTATTAAAAATAGAACTTCGAAGACTAATTTTGTTGAACTACTTCAAATATCAGTAGGAAACTGTATGGGTACAATTAAAACATTTGCCTCAAGCATTTGTAATCAAAATTCAGAAGTATTAAGCTACATTATGAAAACTTAAAGTGAATTTGACAAAAATCTAACAATGCTGTTAGCATTTTCTAAGCTTGGGGACATTTTAAAGTGAAGAAAAATGTAGAAGCTGAACAGTAATTAAATTTTGGAAGTTCTTTCATTTTCAATAAACACATAAATCTGTTAGGAAAGAATCTGCTTTTTCTGAAATATTGTTTAACAATAGATCACAGAATCATAGAATGTTTAGGGTTGGAAGGGACATATAAAGATCAACTAGTCCCAACCTCCCATGCCCATGCAGGGACACCTCCCACCAGACCAGGTTGCTCAACACCCCATGCAACCTGGCCTTAAACCCTTGCATTGTTGGGACATCCACAAGTTCACTGGGTAACCTGCTCCAGTACCTCACCACCCTCACAGTAAAGAACTTCTTCCTAATACCTAACTTAAATTTCCCGTCTTTCAATTTGTACCCACTACTCCTTGTCCTATCACTACAGTTCCTGATGAAGAGTCCCTCTTCAGCTTCCCTGTAGGCCCCCTTCAGATACTGGAAGTATATACAGTACCTCTATACTTTAATAGAGCTCAGTTTTAAAATGGTTTTTTTTGTTAGTTGTTCCCACAAAAAATTTCAATTTAAAATGAATGTAAATAAATTTGTCTCATTACCATCCACTTTACTTTATAATTGGTATAATTTCACTTAGACAGTTGCAGGAATTCACTGTGTTTATTTTAAAAAGCTTACAGAATTCTATTCTTCTGTTAGTTATATCAAAAAAAATATGGCATCAAAATGCAGACGGTTTTAGAAATCCCTTGTATCAACCTATTTTCATTAGGTTTACTCACTAATAATGTAATAAAAAACCCCACCTTGATCGTAGAGAGTAATTTGGACAAATTTCACTTCCTACATTGTGAATCACATATAAGGTGGTATCAGGGGTTAGCTTTAGCCAGCTGAAGAACTTTTTAACACATTAATCTTTCAGAGAGCATAGTAGTGATGGTGTGTGATGGTCTAAGCAGTAATCCCCTATTATCTATGTACTTGTGATATGTAATTGCAATGTGTATTTCCGTAACTGTACCCTGTATGATGTTTATAGCTACATGACCTACTATTTTGCTACAGATTTTACCTCTGTTCACATTATACCAATATATTGTATCTGAGATTTGTAAGGACCCAGCTAAATGTATTGAAGGAAGAATCCTCAAGGTAATCAAATAAACTTTCTCTTTCTCACAACATGTTGTATTTCAAATAAGTTTTCCAATTCCTTGTTAAATGTAGTCAATTTAATATTCATATATTGCTACTATGAAAAGTAATGCTTTTAAGTTCAGCTGTTGCTTAGTGTTTCTTATCCCAACACATTGTAGGGGTACTTTCTAATTGCAATTATTATTTATATTCTCAATTTTAGTAGCATGCAGAGTTATTGACACAGTTTTACTGTTAATTTCCTACATAGGCTGTTGAGTGCTTCCATAAAATCTTTCTACTCTGTTTAACAAGGAGGAGATTTTCCTTTTTCAGTCCAAACTTTTCACTTGGTATTTTTTATCTTGTTCCATTTTTATTTTAAATGTTTTCTTAAGTGCAAAACATTAATGATTATTTCCCCCAGATGTTCCCTTCTGGATTTGTTATTTCTTTCACGGTAGAACAAGGTTCCATGAAATCTAGGAACAGATTTTTGTCTTTTCACTAATGTTCACTTGTAGGTTTTTGGGGTTTTTTTTGTCGGTTTTTTTGTTTGTTTGTTTGTTTTGGTGGGGTTTTTTTTTGTTTTTGTTTGTTTGTTTTGTTTTGGGTATTTTTTAATAATTTAAGAGTTTTGGGGTTTTTTTAAGGAATCTAACTGGTATTAAGAGTCAAAGTGGTACTGGTTTTAGATATTTTCAGGAAATGCTGATATGGGTTAGGTAAAGTAGTTGAGTGCTATGAGACTAAGATGAGTAAAATCTATGAAACAGGTTTGGATAAGGGGCTGATCTTGGACAGGCAGTCAAAACTCTTACCAGAGGAAGTAAGTTCTTTCCCTTTCAGGAGCAAGTTTTTAAAGAATTTGTTTTTAAAAGAGAAAGACCCATCTTTGAAATTATTCACTATAATATGTAAAAGATTTCTTTCCATTGAAGATCATTCTCCATCAATGTACTATTCTGGTAGCCAAATCTATTTGAAAATTACCTTTAAATGCATTTTACTTTGAGCAAAAAGAATAATTGAAAAACATTTAAATCAAAGGCTGTGTTATTTTTTCACAGATTAAAGTACTTACAGATATAGGATTTTTTACGGAGGCCTTTCATGAATTGTCTTTGCTTATTTGGGGAGAGAGAATTCCATGGAAAATACCAGCAGGATACAGATATACTGAGCAAATGCAGGTACAGAAAAGCATAACATCAAACTGTAACAATTCATTTTCTTCATGAAACTGCACAGACTCCATTATCTACAAGTTATTACGTGTTCCTAAGAAAGTCCTAAATTTCTTTCAATAGATAGATAAAATAGTAGGCTTTGAATGACATTAAAATCTCTCACTAAACAGGAGGAGCAAAAATCAGTTTTGAAACATGTGTTTTATACACTGAGTACAGCAGATGATACTGTAGAAAAAAACAATGTGTGATTTCATATTCAGGCATGAAAAGTATGGACAAAGTTCTTGCCCTGTTATTGGCCACGTTCCCAGTGCCCTAGCCAGGAGCAGGGCAGCTGAGGGGCAGCTGGAGCAGCCCTGGCCCATGGCACCTCTGGTGCCAGAGACAGGCTGAGGCTGTGTGGGGACATCAGCCTGCAGTGGGGCAGGGTCAGGCATGGGGAGGGGAACTGGGCTCACACACGGCCCGGGGTGACAGCAAAGGGCCACGGGGTCTGGCTGGGCACAGCTTGGGGGGTCTGTGCTGCGGCAGGGCTGCGGGCAGCTGGACACTGTCCCTGTTGTGGCATTGCTGGGGCAGGGGCTCATAACCCCTTGAGGCTGATGTGGGGTCCTGGGCCCTGGGGAGGGTGGGGGCAGCCTCAGGAGATGCTGAGCAGGAAGAGCTATTGCTGCCCACAGAGCCCTGACAGTCCCATCACCCCAGGTCAGTTTGATTTTCCCCGTATCTGGTCACTAATGTGCTACAAGGGAAGCTGTTAACAACTGACCTGGGCTTTTGTCTTACCTGTGAGCACACCTGTGCAGGCAGATCAGGTTATCGGGTAAGCCTCCCCCATAACCATCCTTTCCTTCTTTTCCAAGCACATATGAAAATAATCGAATGATTTAATCCCAGATGAATGTCATCAAGGTCTCCCTTATCTGAGTGGTGCTTTTGGGTAGGTGACATGACAAAGTATGTGTGTCAGCACTAGACATCTGGACAGAACACCAGGTGAAATTCAGCTTGAGCTGTAGGAAAAATTTCTTCACCAAAATCGTTGTCAAGCATTAGACAAACTTCATGTTTGCTTCCTTCACCCTGTGTTGCAGATAGTGAAGCAGAGCAAACTGAGTTTAATGAGCTGATTTGAAAGGAAATCTCCTCCCTCCCACCTCTGTTAACTCATCGATTTTATACTCATATTGTAACACTTTTTTTTTTGTTTTGTCCATTTTACAGGCCTTACAGAAATTTGATTCCTCAAAATCTCTCATGACTGTTACAAATTTGCAGGTAAAAAAACCTGAAAGAGGTAAATGTTTTATGCTATACATACATATTTATTTATCTGTCTTAAGGTAGGAATTCTCCAGTTCAGAAAATATCCTTTTTATTATTAAAAAATCCAGTAAGTAAAAAATGTATTCTTCTCAATGGATTACTGTCTCCTAAATTTTAAATTTTATGACTGACCTCTCAAGGAAAGGGCAACTACTATTTTCACTATTTTTCAGATGGGAGATCTAATATGTACAAAGTTGTGGCTTTTCTATGCAAAACACACTAGTGGAATTATTCAGGCTTTGTTGTGATATGGAAGGTCGGGTGTTTATCCTGCTAAAATATTGAGAATGTCAGTCTTTTAATGTTATAATTTCTATCAATCAGAGTTGTCTTCATAGATTTGTCCTAATTCAGATGAGGGTTGAAGTCAGTTCCTGCGGGAAAAAAAAAATTAAAATGGTGACTCTATAAACCAGTGTCTAAACAGTAATTTTCTCATTTTATTTAAAATCTCCTATTCATCAATAACTTCTTTTGTGTTTTTCAGTTTTAATAATTTCCTTTTATTAATCTTCTCACAGATCCATTGAGCTAGTAGGGGTAAATACTAGCAGAATGTGAGAAAGTTGTACCATCAAAACAAATTGAGAAATTAATCCCCCCGCCTTTTCTCTGTTTTGTTTACAGTAAGCTTCTGTGTACCCTCAACAGTTGATATTACAGGACAGAAATGAGAAGTGTATCTTGACAGCTTTTGATCTCTCTAGTTCCTGATTTATTTTGAAGTTGTGCATTATGTTGAGCTTTTGGTTTGAACACTTCACAGTATATGTGGTGCTGTTACTGGTCTCGTGATCTTGCCAATCTGTGTAGACTTTCAACTTCTAAATTTATTAATCTAAAGTGAGAATATTAAACTCATAATAAAACAGTGAAGCTGAAATGAATATCAAAAAGATTCTATGAAATATGCTAGAAGGGTCTGATACAAGAAATCTTTTCCTTTCTCAACAACAGACTTCTTTGAGTTGAGATTTTTGAACTACAGATTTACCTGCAATGCAGAAAAATAGAACTTGCAGTGATAATAGCTATAACTTCATAGATGCACCTTCTGCTGGAAAACAGATCTCTGAGGCTGCAGCAAGTGCTACTAAGGGGTGAAGTTTGGAAAGAAAAAGAGCAACTCATTCATAATACCTGAGAGTATTACTAATATTATTCATGTTAATTATTGATATGTGTCATTATTAATATAGAATATGTCTTGAACAAGAAAAATGTAAAATGTGTAATTTCAAATAGTCCCAATTGTTAACTTTCTTGTAGGTACTGGAAGATACATTTAATTGGAGTCTGTCTTTAACAGTGGTGCCACTGTGCAACCAACAAATTATGAATAAATTAACCTTAGCCAAAATGCATCTCATAATTTGTCTTTCTGCCACAATAAATAATATACCTGAAAAAGTTGAAAAAAATGTGTATTCTGTTGACAACAGCAGCTTGCCAGAGCGAAACAGAACTGCAGCATCAAATGTAAAAGGTAATTATAAGGATGGTGGAAAAGTTTATTTTATTGTTTCAAGCATGGTTTTTCCACTTTTAACTGCATATGAATAAATATGTCATATTCTGACCAATATTCATTTTAAATGTTGCTGAATAACTTCAGTCATTATTGAAATAAACATTAAGGTTTGTTAAGATTCTTCTACTACTATTATTTTATTATTATTTTTGTTGTTATTATTATTATTATTATTACTCTGTTCCATTATTACTTATTTTGATGTTGAAAGTCCCAGTTTTAAGCAGAGAGAAAAGGGCTATGTTCTTCAAATTACTGAGAATGCTTTGGTTCTGCATCTGTTATCTGAAATTTTATCTGCAATGTATTTGACAGTTGATGCTGATCAGAATTCAAGACAACAGGAACAAAGAGACACAACGCTGCGTCTTGTTGACTGTAAAGACGAATTAAATATGGCCATGCTGAAGGTAATTTTGATTTTTAGGAGAAAAGGATTAAGAAACGGCAGACTGATCAAAAACATTGCTAATGCTTTCAATGTAACAGAAATTATAGAAACTTCTGTTTCTAATGTGACTGTAATCTTACTGGCTGTACATGAAGTGTTGACTATTTGGTGCAATCATTTTTCATTCTTGGTGTATCATTTTTCAAATGATGGGAAATATGTCCACAATCAGACCTCAGTATGACTATTTCAGCATAAAGGGTAAAGACTGAATGGGATTTCAAGATAAAATCATCTCCTTTCAGAGGGTGCCACCTGTAGAATGTCAGAGATGCTTTGAGGGGGCAGTATGCTATACAAATAAAGAACCATTCTCTACCATTCTCATATGTGAAATATCTCAAATTTTTCATGTTGCTCTTTCTGGTAATTTATTTTGGAGAAGACATACCGCAGCTTATTAGCTTCATTGTTTGAAGGGGGGTTGTTGTTGGTAGGATTTTTTTTTTGTTTAATTGTAGGCTTTATGCTTGGCCTTTTCACATCACAGAAAGACCAAAATTAAGGGCTGACATATTCTTCATTCAGAGGGGTCTTCCACTTTGGAAGTATCTACTTTTGGCCATTGTTACAAGCAAAGTAATGCAGAAAGTACATCCGGAGAATGGAGGATGATTTTGTGTGGCAATTGGTATAGGTCATACACTAGAAACTTGGAAGTTTTAGTGTAACTTGAAAATAGCACCTTGAAAATAACTAAAATAGAAACATTCATTTAAGAGGCATAATATATTTCTTACTCTTTTGATTTTTCTTTAACTATTCTATTCTTTTGGAGGTTCTTTTTTTGGTTTGGTTTGGGGGTTTTTTGTGGGTTTTTTTTTTTAAAGTGGAGCTCTGAATTTTGATCAAAATACTGTATTGAATGATACAAACATTTACATTAACATTTAATTCTGCTGAAAGCTCCACAAGTGAGATTTAATTTAAAATTAACTTCTTTTTAGATGTGTTTTTCACAACTTCTTACAGCTTTGTTGATGAGAAAGACTGTAAATTATAGCTGAACTTTCAGGATATATACTGCACACAAGAATGTCAAAATATAGCTAATAAAGACTGTAATACTTCTTTCAACATCTTTAATGTTGTTTTTAATATTGTATTTATTACTTAAAACTATTAAGCATAGTTAGAAGTTTAGTATAAAATTATCAAGTACAGCTGTGATAAAGAATGGGAAATTAGTGAGTAACATTGCTAAGCCTTAAAATATGTAGTTAAGCATACATGGCAATAGTTCAGGCACAGTTGTTGCTGCTTTCAACACAATGATTCCGTAAACCTGAAAAAAGCAAAATTACACACACACCCCCCATTTATAGAGAAGGCATATTGCATTTAAGTTGATTTATTTTAAGATGCAGTGATAGCAGGCTAGAACAGAAAAAAATATTTCTCAAGAAAATTTTTATTGCTTTATTTTTTGAAATCATAAAACCCTGTGTTCTTCTCTAGGGGATTTTATTGACAGAAGCTGAAGAAAGTCTTAACTGTCTTGTACAGGATATACAGGAAAAATATGATGGGGACATATCTCGGTATTCTGTGGAAGATTTAGAGGCTCTTATTGAGGCCAAACTTGAGCTTGCTTCTATTTCTCAGCAAAGGCATCAAGCAGCTCTCAGGTAAGTAATACTATGAACAACCTTATCTTGCACAGCCTTGACCACCAAAGATTAAAAAAAAAATTTCTTTATTACTACATCAATATTGTAAATCTTAGTAGTCATCTGTAAAAACCCCATTAGTATATTTAGAAATATAAGATATAAAGGCATTTAATTTTTTTATTATTGCTTTATTTTGCATTTTAAAAGATGATCAGTGATTGGCCCATGATTTCTCTGTGAAGTGTTTTTGTGAAAAGGTGTTGTATAAAAACAAGAAAAAGTTGCAGTCTTCATGGTTTTTGGTAAAGTCTGGATATGTTAGATCATGTGTTTTCTTATAATTCTAAAGTGTACAACAGAGCACTAATGTTATCTCTGAACTACTGAATTCTACTTTGTTCTAGAATGCCTTGTGTTACTGTCCTGAAAGAACATTTCTTCTTGATGTACTTAGTGGTTTCAAATTAAAATGTCAAAATTTTATTTTTGAAATTGCAGTGATTAAAATGCATTGAAGTAAACATTAACATATTAGAATAGATTTTAGCAGCATTAATTATATTGTTAGTGATAGTGTCTAAAATACTGTTGTACTGTCTCTATACATCTGTAGATATCTGCCTGATATTTTTCTTGAGATTCTGATTTCTTCTGGAGAATTTAATGAAGTTACACTTTTAATATTCTTGGAATATATTGGACATACAGAAATATATTGACTCTTTGTAGATGTTAAATTCCGAACATTGTTTTAGTCTTTTAGCTGGGAGGATTCTTCTGTTTAGCATACCTGTAATTTTACATTAATTTATGTAAGAAGGATGATAGTTTAACAATACATCATTTTATCAGTGTGAAGCTCTTTCTATCTAATATTTTATTAGAGGGAAAAATCTTTGAGCATACAAGTTGCTAACTACAGATGCAGCACAGACAGGTGTAGCAGCATCACTTGCCAAACTAGGTTGAGATTTGGTACAATGTAATCAGTGTTTGTAATGTTTGTTAGGTCTAATCTAACTAAACACACCAGAATTGCTACAATAAATCTTATATCACAATAAGCATCAAAAACAGAAAAAAATTAACCTTTTCTTTATTGTTGGAATATTGGTGAAGATTGCTGATGAAGTGGTAGGTGGTTCATCAGGCCAATAGATAAATGAGTCTCAATGGGATTTTTTACCCAATTAACAAAAAATGGTTTATTCTATGATAAAACAAACCATCTTCCTTCTCTCAGCTCTCTTAGGTGAATAAAAAACCCTCCAAATCAATGCCTTTAAAATAGCACAATTTCTTTTGCATTTTTATGGTACAGCAATAAAAAAAAAATAAAATTAACAAGGACAGGAGCTTTACAGTGCTGTATAGACTACTGAACCAAAAACAGTAACAGTCTACATCGTGGTCTTTCACCCATGTTTTGTTTATGTTATTTTAAAAGACAGCAGTTTCCCCAAAATTCAGATATTAGGACTGTAATAATTTAGCACTAATGTCATTAGTGAAGATGTGAAGTAAGAACTTGTAGGTTATTTGTGGACATTTCTAATCATGAAATATAAATCTATTTCAGTGCCTTTTGATTTAGATTAATTTACTATAAATTGTCAAGGAGAAATTAACCAGTCACTGACAGTCACCTCATCATACTTTAGAGTGTCCTGAGTTTTATGAAGTCCCTATACCGGTAACCAAGGAGCAGTATGCACACTTATGAAATATTGTGTGTGTAATCTTAGCTTGATACTAGGCTTGGTAGAACCTGCATTAGTAGAGTTCTGTCCCAAACTTTCTCACCCTGCTACACTGGTTCCAGTATATACAAGACATTTCCATGCAGGACCCTTCATTTTGCCATGCAGTTAATATCCTAGAGACTAGTTTGTTTCTTGGATTATAACTTGTCTCAGATTGAAGAAACTTTTTTTAGAATATCAAGGATTTCAATGGATGTCAAGCATTTTATTAATCATTTTTTGTGACTCAGAATCTTTTGATGGGTGTTTGTTTAGTGGGTCATATATTGATAGTGGTCAGTAGCAGGAAGAAAAGCCATCAAAAAACAAAGTAAGGGTTTGGGGTTTTTTAACCTATTTTGCAGTTTTATTGCACTGCCATGGAAACTGCTGATATGTCTGCCTCAGATACAAATGAAACATTTCTTCAGACAGCTGAATGTTTCCTGCCTGCCAGCCTAGAAATCAAACTTTGCATGCTATTACAGAAATTCATCTTTTTTTTTTCCTTTGGCGAAATGACCTAGTGGTGAAATTGTTGTAGTCAGCTGTACTTTCCTATTTTGATCATCTTGTCACTTTCTGATTCAGCTGATAAAAGGATGTGTATTTTGTCAAGGGAAATATATAGACACATCACTCTTGTTGACAGCAGAAGAGGGTCACAAAAATTTCATCAAGGGAAGCTTCTGCATTACAAGCTTCTGTCTTGCAAAAAATGTATGCTTCAGAATCAGTTTCTGTATAGGACTAATCCCACTGATCTCAAGGAGAGTACTTACATGGTGTCTGTCCTATAAATGTGAGCTTTCTAATTACCCAAATATGTGCTTGTCTGCTTATGTGAATAAATTATGACTTAAAACCAGACATACATGAATCTTTGGGCTTGTGGTCTGTATTTTATTTAAGAAATGAAATGTAAACATGTAGGTGAAAATAGCCTTATTTTCAATATTGCTAAGTGTTGACAAGAGCAGTTAACTGGAGGCAATGGTGCTGAGGAAGTTAGGTTAATATTTGTTATTAGCCTGTATATACTCTCAGGTGCTGTACCTTCTCCAATGTATTTGAGATATGTGGACCATAGCATCTCAAGCAATGTTTTAAGAAAAGTCAGATTTTGCTCTAATTTTAACTTTGATGCCTGGTTTCAGGGGAGAACTATCAAAAAAAGAAAAGCAGCTGGGGTACATCATTGCATTATCCTTATTTTCTGTTTGCTTTTATAAGCAAGTTCTGTTTCACATTTTACGTTGTTAGAGAGAAACTTACCATCAAATTCAACATTGATTTATTCTGTTTTCTTTTTGTTGAATAAAACTGAGGTAAAGGGATGATGAAGGAGATTCATGAGGATTGAATTGTGAAAGGTAAAAGCCAAGATATTAACGGCTTTGGTTCTCATTGTTACTTTGGGGTCTATTTGTGCTGAATTGGTGTAATCCATCCAGGTCTGCATTACAAAACCAGCAAGGAGGATAGAATCAGAAATGACAGGAAGACTTTAACTGCTCTCTTATCTTAACAGGAGGTTATCCATCCTGTGGTTATACATATGTTGACAGAATAATGTGAGTAATTTAGAAGCAGAGCAGCTCTTGTTCCGACTTCTTTGTGCAAGATCTTTGCCTTTGCAACCATCAGTCTAGAACATCTCAGAAGCAGTAAATTCCCACAGACCCTGAATCCCTCTTGCAATAAAAGCTCTTTACATTGTTCTGGCAGTGTAAAAAGGACTTTAAGGTGTTAATAATTCTTTTACTTTTTTTCTTTTCATATGCTTCATGACAGCCAGTCTCTATGTAAAGAGAGTCTCTCTATGTAAAAAAACAGCATACATAAGAACTTTGGTTATACATTTTAAACAATTAACCTGGAGAAAACTCTTTTAAGTGGTGAGCTAGGGATACTCTCTGGTAGTCTAGTATTATTAGAAAAATATTTCTGTGGGCAGAGAACATGTAGAATTGTAAAAAAACCCAAACAACCAACCCCCAAAACCGAACTCAAAAATGTTTTAGAGAAGATGTAGGAAAGTAAAGATTTACAGACATGAAGGAAAATGTACAATTGGGAAAAACCAATACAAAGAGTCATTGATTCTGGCAATTCTCAGAATATTTTGAGTTGTATGTTCTCTGGACAACAATTCTTGTTATGAAAAAGATCTTCTGTCTATGATGGCTTTGCAGATGTCTTCATATTATGAAAATTATTGTATTCACAAAGTCTGCTGCTATAGCTACACATTTTTGTACACGTAATGAAAATTGAACATTATCTGAGTGTATCTGAGTGCTTATAAAGACAGCAAAAAATGAAAAAACCCAGTAGTTAATATTTTAAGAAACCTGAAAGTATTTTGAGATCCAAGCTCATCATTTTTTGACACGTGGGGCTGAATGCTGCACCACTCCTAATGGTGTCTCTTTCTAGGTGCTATTCAGAGTGAACTCCAGAAAAGAATTTAGGATATGGGGTGGGGGGTACGGTAGATGCAATGCCATGTGATTTCTTACTGATGAGGTTCTGCCTCATCACCTTGATGGTGTTTACTAAGATCCTGTGAGTATTGGACCATGTGGATTTAACAGAAGGATTAATGTATAGCAGAAAAGTTTTAAGGAGGAAGGTAGTAACCTTGGTTGTGGATGACATAGAACTCTCCTAATGTAATCTTCAGTGTTTTTACATCATCTTATTTGTAAGAACTTACCCCTGAAGACAGATGTGCCATGGTTGTAGATCTAAAAGTTGGACTTGATGATCTTAAAGGTCTTTGCCAGCCAAAATGATTCTATGATTCTGTGTGTGACTGGAAGTTATAATGGAGTTCTATTTTGATTGCTCCAACAGAATATGATATATCTTAGCTTATATGCTATTCATAGAATAATAGAATCATCAGGCTTGGAAGAGACTTAAGCTCATCAAGTCCAACTATCAACCCAGCACCACCACTGTGACCTCTGAACCACTAAATTGTATCACCCTGATCCAGATGCCTCTTAAACTCCTCCAGGGATGGTGACTCCACCACCTCCCTGTGCAACCTATTCCAATGTTTGACCACCCTAACAGTGAAATACTATCAGGTTATGTCTGTTATTGGAAAAACTTTTTCTCTTACTGCTGTTTTGTCACCTTCATAATGCAGTGCCTACAAATTCAGAAAATAGTCTGAGTGCAATCTTGTTTCACTGAAGCTAAAATTGATAACTGCTGATTTTACATCTCTGACATAGTAAAAAATGAAGTATCTATTTTAATAAAATCATAAAGTGGCGAATATAATTAGTATTTTAAATATTATTGCTCTATACCACAGTGTTGCTTTGGCTTTCTCTGCAATTCGACTTCTCAAAGACGCAAAAGTTCTTTGCATGGACATGACACATTTTCAAGAAGAAAAGGATGAAAGGGAGTGTTTGGTATGTGTGGATATTTGTTTTAAACTAATCTTTCTTTGTAAATGAATCTTTCTTGTATTAAGTGTTGAGTGATTTTCATAGTTATAGAATATAGCAGTCATTTCTATTACGTGGTTAACCTGGGGAGAAAATGATCTTTGACATGCTTCCAATACCTGCTTGCCTAAGGTGTACTCAGTGTGTCTGTAATCATCATTATAATTTGTATGAGGTTAGGAATTACAGTTTTTATTTCTGTACTCTCAAATGGCAGCACTGAAAATCATCTTTTGTTTAAAACCCCCCAAACAAAAAGGAAGTGAAAAAAATAGCTTTCAGTTGAAAATCCTGTATTATTCAGTTAAGGTACGTTAGATTTTCTGATTGAAAACCAAATTCTTTTTCGAAGAGCCAGATGGACCATTTCACATCATTGCTCTGTTCTGCATGGAGCAAGATTTCAGCTGACTTCTGTTGTCCAGCACATAGGGATCTGACCTCTGTTTTGGAAAGCCTGTTGATCACACACCACACAGTCACTCTCGAGTGCACAGTGAGTCAAGCTGACTCGTATGGACAGAGCAATTGAGCAGTGAGATTTTGTAATGTCTATTGAGACTGGACTTTCTTGCATGCAGTGTAATTATTTTCTGTCTGTGTTGCTTATCAGGGGCTTCTGTCTCTGCACTTGCTCCTCCTCTTTCCTAGGACAGTCCTGTAGGCAGTAACTGAGCTATAGATATTTTTTTCTTCATTTGCATCAATGCAAATCAGTCATGAATATTTTCTGTATAAGTAAAATGCAGGTGGTGCATTGTCCATTGATTGCTTGCTGAAACAAATTGTAGAACATGGACTGTAGAATTTTAGTAATAGAAAGACTTTTTAGAATATATGAAGATAACACAAGGAGTTGAGCGGAGAATTCTCACAAATACTTGTAGTACTAAATCACACTAATATTTGTTTCTAAACACCAGAAACACAAAAAACTAGAAATCGAAAACCAAAAATTTCTTTCTAGTCATTATTGAGGTACCAGAAATTGATACTGATCCTGCTCTACATATATTAGACTTTTATGTGCCTTAGTATTTTGTGTCATGTTCCTGTTTGAGTGGAATAAAATCCAAATGCTTACAATTATTCATCATGACAAATATAGTATATAGATATAGTTATGGAGTCTCACATAAAAAGTGGTTTAATATTCAAAATGGTTAAAATTATTTTTACCTATATTGAAATGTAAATAATAAACGGCCTCCTGTTATTAAAAAATATGTATCTACCCTTCAAATAAACTTCTGTTTAGGATGTTATTATTATTTGTAATATATTTGTATTAATTTAGATTTATTTCTGCCCTGTTACCTTGTTTGTAGTAAAGTATGTTACTCAGAAGGTAACATTTTTCTTGCTTTTGGAACTTATTAGGACTCCAACACTGAAGGTGCTCGGCTGCCTCCCGGTGTAACAGCGCAGGAGCACGTGAATGTGCGTCTGTGGCTGAGGTGTCGAGCAGCGTTAGTGACTGCACTCGTGACACAGATACAGGGTGTTGGTGATATGAAAGGTACTACTCTTTCTTGGTTTAGATTTCGGGATTATAATGGGCCTATCCAGGCACAATTCTTATTTGTAATTAAAAAATACTGACATTCATTCTGGGGCTGTATTATCACAGAACTATTATTTGTATTAAATTCACCCAATCCAATAAGAAAAATAAATTTATGAAAAATTAGTATGAAAAATTCTTTCCTAGAGCATGAAAACAGGAAGTATTATATTAATTTGCATTTCATGGTCATTATCTTTTGATAATTGTGTCTAAAAGTTTCAAATGTTCTAGTGTAATTAAGAAAGCATGGATTTTTTTAAAAAGCGCTGTTGCTGAGTACTTCTGGTTTTAAAAGTCTCAAAATATTTTTCACTTTCTATATCTCCAATAAACGAAATATCCCTACATAACTCTTAAAATGTTCCAGATTATTTCTTTAAAGATTTAAGAGGGAGATTGCAAAATACATTTATTGAAGTTTGGTTATGAATAAAATGTTTTTCATTCCTTAGTTCTATGAACTCTGACACTCACTTAAGTATCAAAATCAGTCTAAGTCTTAAGCCAAACTCTTATTTAATCAATTCTGGATAATTGCTCTGAAGGCTGTTACTATTTTGGAATTTTAACTAAAATCAGATTTTTGAATAAGTAGAACAGATCTAAAATATCTTAATATTTATGTTGGTGGCTTGCATAAAAAGCATGCATTTGGATGAACTTAAACCTAGTGCAGTTGAGAAACTAAGTGGTTTTTCTTTCTTTTAAAAGTAAATTTGACACAAAATTGCTGAAATGGTAGATGTGGAATGTGGAATTTATAATGTCATATTTTCTGTGACTTTTCAGTGTAGAAATTGCTTAAGAATGGTAGAAGACACAATAAAGTCTTTTCTATTGTATTTTTACTATTCATATCTTCTCTTCTTTTCTCTTATTCGTATCTTCTTCATCTTTTAGGAAACGATGTGGCTGAGCGCAGAAGCGTGATAAAAGACGTAATATTAGAGGCAGAAGCCTTTGGTGATATTGAGACTCAGGCTGAAATGATGGTGCAAGCTGCTATTCTTGACCTGCAAGAAAAACGTCCTGTGGCAGACATTAAACTTCTTTTGCAGGTTTGAGCATAAAGGAGAAACTGTTTGCTTTTCTTTGATGCATTTTTTTTGTGTAGTCAGAACAGCTGATGGCAGCATTAAATAAGCTTGAAATAGTGTCTCTAAAATAGATTTTTTTTTTCCACTTTGTGTGATCTGTCCTCATAAATAGACAGGAAGATAGTAACTACTTTGGTTTATGTTGTCTGTGTCCAAACAGAATATCATTGGTTTGCTCCAAGAGGATACATCTATTTCCCTGCCAGCCTCTTTCACTCTTGTGAAAAGTATGCTTCTGCTGGCAGATGTACTGCCACTGCAAGTAGTAGAGGATACAGAACATTGCTCTTCTGCAGTGGAACCATTAAACTTGCTTGTTTTGGCACATGAGCTTACCATTAAAGCAGTGAGTACATGTTGGTGCATTTCCAAATCCTTCCAATAGCCTTAATTATTCATCCTGGAAGCTATTTCATCAATTTATTAAAAAGGGCTATTCCCAATAACTGATCACTTCAGTTTTAACTATGTTAGAATACTATAAAAAGTAGTTTTTCTTACCAAACTCTTTATCCATATTCATGGTGCATTCTCAGCTATGTAGTGTGGTATTTTCACAGAATTTAAAAATATTGAATAGTTGCAAAATGCACATCCAGATGTGAAAAATGAAATAGATAGTTTGATTTTTAAAGAGACGCAGAACACTCACTTTTCCCATTTACAGTGAGGGACATATTCATGCTCAACACCTCAGGGAGAATGTAGATCTCATTAAATTCCTAACTCTTAAGCATCCAAGAACTTAGCTTTGTGTCTTAGAATAATTTGAATCAGGACAATCTATTTAAAGTAGCATGATATTTTAGGTTGATGGATTGTTACAGCTGGTATGAAGAAATAATTCCAATGTAAAAATTTAAATATGTAATTAAAAAAAAATAAATCTAAAGATATGAACTTTGTGAGAGTACTAAACCATTTACCTATTTGGGATCCAAAAACAGATAGGCATTTCTACCTGAACTTAATACAGGTTACAGAGAAAAGTTTTTAGATCAAATTCTTTTCTCATATTTTCTAAATTTTAATCCAGTGAAATATTTATTTCCCTAAGTAATAAAGAATCATAAGAATTACTTCAGACTCAAACTCACAACTGTGAGACTTGCTAGCCTTCAAGTGACTTGACACTTTACAGTGTCTCCCCATGGTCTTATCTCCATGAATGAAAGGTTTGACTGGTCCATACATGCTAATTTCTTTTTCTTTTCCAGCCTTTGCTGGATGTCAGATTTCTTCGTAGAAATGACAGTTTCTTTCCAGGGCTGTGGTTACTTGTGAGATCTATTTCTTAAAGACTGATTTGAGGGAGTTTTCTTTTAAAAACCAAAGCCTAACTTTATTAAATTCAATCAAGAGTTCATTAAAATTGTTTATTTGCATCACAAGACTCTTCTGCAAGACAAGCACATACTAAAGTAAAGGAGTTCAGGCCTATCGAATCCTTTTCTAGTGCTCTTTTACAAGACACTTGAGTTCCAGGGTTTTGCAATACCTAACTTACTTTTTCAAACTGTTATTTAATTTGCTGCCTGTAACTTGATTTTACTGAGCATACTCTTTTCATAGATTTTTGTTTGTGGTGAACCCATTGAACGGCAAATAGAAGACAGTACATTGACTTGCCTGGTCTTACCTACAAAGAATATCTGCCTGCCACATATTAACTTGCTAGCTCAAGTCAAAATGAAAATTGGTAAGAAAAAACACCATTCGTTATTATTTTTACGTTTTAGTTAATTTTCACTCATATTTTATGAATGGGTTGATTGGTGTAGCTTGGGCTTCTTTTCAATGACCTAGGTAAACCTCAATGGCATCATACAATAGTGAAACAATATTATAGTTTTGTATTTATATCCATCAATCTCTTGAATTTTTGGGAATTGGATTGTAACAGTAAAAACGTAGCAGCATTTGTTCTAAGGAGTTTGCTCATTTTTGTATAAATTGCTTGTCTACTAAATAATTTACAAATAACTGTTTTGGTTTTTTTCTTTAGGACACACATTAGCTGAAAAAGTAGCTTCTACAGCTGCAAGAGATCACTTGCAATGGCTACATGCTCTCAGGCATTTAGAATCAGCATTGAAACTTTGCAGAGCATCTGCAACAAAAAAATTAGATATGGAAGCTGAACTTCTTTTTCAGATAGGTAAATAAACCCCTGTTTGTACATCCTGAGTGCCATCCTAGGCAACGTTATGCATGGTGTCTCTTAAAATGGAGACATTTTACTGTAAAACTAGAATACGTTTGGATATTCCTCACTGTCTAGATGATCTCTCTCCTGTGTTTAGTATCACACCAGAGTAGCTCAGGATGCATAATTCTGCAAGTAATTTCAAAACTGCATTAGAACTACTTTCATCTGTATGTTATCAGGGATCAGAGGGTGTGGCCAACAACATAAAGAACATTATGTTTTGCACCAGGAGGTGTTGGTTTGTGAGGACATTGAAAGACATTGAAAACTGTAATGTATGTCTTAGAATGCCTTATTTTGGAGTTAAGACTATAAAAGAAATATGAGATAGTGTAAATAATTTTCTATTGCTGCAGAGGCTGAGAACTCCAAGTTGTGCATTACTGAACATGCTTCCAATCAGGGTGTAGCACAACGTGCAAATCATTTCTGTGGAAAAGTTGCTTCTTTTTGGTCTTTTAACTATTCTTGAGAGAAAACAATGTTATTCATAATTTCTACTGTCAAACAAAAAGCATGTTCACATAAGAACCTCTTGCTTCACTTTTACAGAAGGGTGCTGAGAAGATGCTGCCAAGAGGCTCTTCTGTTACAGCGAGCTGGCTGCATTTATCCTGTGGGATGTGTCCAGCACAACACGGGCCTGAGGGCCATACTGTGTGTGCAGCACAGCACAGAACAGCACAGGCTTGTGCCTGCACATTGACTCCTCTGCATACAGTGCTCTGCCAGCTGGGATCAGGGAACGTTAGGGCTCATTATGATTCCCAAGTGCGGTTATTTTAGCTACTCTACGAAGATCAGAGTTGTTATACAAGCATTGTGCATCACCTTTTAAACAAACTGGAAAAGATCTTGCTTATCAGGATGAGAATAGATAATGTACTATGTTGTTTAACTTTCCTGGAGGGAAAAACAGATTGGGTGGATCTTATAGAAGAAAAATTAATAACATCTTGAAAATCTATTTTCTGTATTTCTTTCTAAGGTAAGGTAGAACGCCAGATAACTGAAACAGGCAATAACAAGTCATCTCAAGCTGTTGAAACCCTGATGAAAGCTATTAAGCTCAGCCAGCAACATGATCAAAAATATGAGTAAGAATCTAACTATATAACTTTGAAAAGAATTTAAATCATACATTAATATAATTTTTAAATAGTTTTTTGAGATTTGGTCTGGTACTTCTGTTATGGAGGTATTTTAGAGAGTTTTATTTCAATAGAGAAGAGCTAGTGGATATTTATTCTCTTATTTAAAACAAATGATAAGAACATTTAAAAGCTTTTTTTAACATTACACAAAAGTTACAGCTTTCTGTTCTATTTCCAAATTTGTACTCTATCTGTCAACACTGGGAACAGAGCTATCAATTAAACAGGAGGTTTATTCATATTTCAGAAGATGAGCTGTGGTCTGCCCCCTTCCAGATAACAGAAATCCAGCTTGAAAAGGTTAGCAGCCAGAAATAGTCAGAAGAGCAGAGGCAGAAGGAGCGTAGGAAATGTGTTTGTAACAGATATCAGGACAGTGACTTTGGCATTAGTTATCAGCCTAGAAGATGCCTGAAGAGCTGAGCCAAGACAGCCAATAAATTCTGTCAAGCAGCTCTGATACATTGGACTTTAGGTTTTTTTGTTTCTTGACCAGTCTAAATGAATAATGTGCCATGTCTAGTTAGAGACAGTGTAAAGGCAGCAATTTACCTTGCTTTGGGTATTCTGCTTCTTAAGTTAATGAACCAGAACTCTGAATGTAGGAGCAGTAGCATAGTAATAAACCTCAACAAGCAGTCAGCATGATGGAAGATGGTGCAGAAATGGACTGTGGTGAAGTTTTACAAGTTTAATTTGCTACACTCTTAGTTAATTTGCTACCATCTTTCTAAAAGAATGTACAGCAACATCAATGGACCATGGATTTCTTGTTTTAGAGAACTTAACATCCTGATCACATTTATACAAGCCCTGTGATATCTGTGGGATTGTTTAATTAAAGTTGTTTCTTGATGTCTCACATCCTTTTTTGTTAGCAAGACTAGAAATTTAACCAAATTGTTGCCGACCAAGTGTTGAATTTGCCATTTTCTCAGTTAGTTTGCTCAGTCTTTAACTATACTCTGACTTTTGTGTTTTGCTTTAAACAAATTGTACTCAAGTTGGAATTTATTGTACTCTATAAACAACCAACTCTGCAATAGTAATCTGTCCAGAATAGTAACTATGTGAGCAGGAGTTTGTTGCTATGCTTGGGGAAGTTAATTCATAGGTGAGATCTGGAGAAATCTGCAGAGCCAGAAGGAATCTGCATAAAAGAACTGTTATAAACCTACAGGGAATAGAAACATTGAAGAAATTCTTCAGGTATAGTGATTTTCAGCAGGCTGAGGGGAGTAACTCTTTCTTACTAAACATTTGCAATTTATTTATGGAATATTTGTTTCAAATAATGAAAATAATATTTGGTATACTGTTAAATCAAGGGGTTATTTGTTAAGCACACCATAAGGATGTTTTAGACTCACATAACTTTAAAACAGGATCCCATAGCTTTCTGGAGATAAGATACACTTGAAGTAGATGATGGGGGTTGGATGAACGATTTATTTGGTGAGGTATTTGGCTAGTCTTATGCAGGAGTCAGATTATATCATCGTAATGCTTACTTTGATAGTAAAGTTCATTATTCTGTGTGTTGTTTCTTACAGGTTAATAAGACGGTCATACCTTGAAATAGCATTATTATGTTTGTATTTTGCCACAAATAATGAGGATGTATCACAGACAGATAAGTTGGTGCCTTCCAAATCAAGTGTATGTTTTCTATCTTTTGGGTAGTGCCCTCTTCAAAGCAGGAAATATATATTATGCACCTTGCCGTATTATTACTTGCAGTGACTTATAAATCATACTCATACTGAAAGTCCTCCTAGAAAAATCACACAAAGAAATCATATAATAGAATTTGATCTTGTTTGATGTTATCCCTCATGTTTATTGCATTGAATGATAATATTTAAAATATTTTTCTGTATGAAATAGGAAGACACAGAACCAACAGTGTTTTCATTTCCGATTATATATGAATTAATTTGTACCTTGCAAAATATACTTAACATTCAAACCTGTTTTTTAAATGTTCACTTTACCAGATTTCAATTTTTCCATACAAATATGAATGATAGCATGAGAAATATAAGTGCCTTTAACCACATTAAAGTTCCTACAAGCCATAGATGGGAAGCAACATGTGTAACATTAGAGAAAAGAGGTAATTAAGATTCCAAAGAATGGAATATGATAGCGACACTCTATACAGTAGTGACCCTAGTATAAGCTGCTCTGAGAAAACTTTTTCCAGGAGCAGCCAATTAGTATGCTCTGGATAATTTTTTCATTTTTAGCAATTAATCCATGGATTTACAGTCAATGCCAATTTTTACAACTTACAAATAAAACAATTACTTTATAAGTTGGATGACTTTTTTCTATGTTTAGAATATATTTTACCATAACATATTTAGAATCCTGATTATGAACTGGTATATAATTTTAGACCTCTTCTCAAGATCTCTCTTCTGAGGAGGCTGTGACATCAGAAGTCTACAAAGTACGAGCCTGGATTGCAATAAGAGCAGCAACACAGGTTGGTGCAATATTCTAAAGAGGTAATATATATTTTCTTTTAAATTTCATCTTATTCTACTTGGACAAGCAAGCAAGGCAATGCAAACAAGAGTATTAAGGTTTCCTGAAATTTCTGGCATGGGTCTTTTTTAATAAAGTTAAAATGGACACTGTCTGAATAGTGCATTTAATCTCTCTTGGACAGATCTGACTCTGTTTACCTCAACTTTGATTCAGTGCAAATAACATGGCACATGACCTGATATGTGTGCACATGTATTTGACATGTGGGCAGACATCAGTGGCATCCAGATGAGGATATCTGATTTGAAATCACTTATGTAGTAATTAAGCTGTCAGCAGTAATGATTTATTTAAATAGAATGTGTACCTTAATGTCAGAAAGAAATAGAGTATTTTCCTAACTTTAAAAAATATAGTATGTTTAATAATTAATTTTTTGTCCTCATCTTGCTACTCTAAGATTGGAAAATTTATATAAATTTTGTAGTGAACTGGTTCGAATAAAATAAATGTTATTTTTAGGTCAGTGAAGCTGTCCTTGCTTCTCAGCTGTTAATTGGAATGAAGAGTGTTAAAGAACAGAGCATGAACGATGAAGTGCAACAGAAAATCCCAGAATTTGCTTCTATGGATCTTTTTTCTTCATACAGAGATTTCATATCTGGTATTCCTTTATACCTAGTAATATCAGAAAATTAAATAAATAATAAGCTATATATGCCATGTAATGTAGTAATACATTTAATATCTAATTTTAATTTATGAAAAATTATAAATAAATTTTGGAAAGTGAAAGTAAAAGCTTCATCATGTATAGAAATACAAAACATTAAGTAGAGACCTGATGGGTTTTTAAATATCAGCCTGTGCATGTGTTCAATATGTTAAGAAAAATTCATTGTTTGCATCCCGTGGCTCAGAATGACACAGTGCACATACTGCCATCATTTTGGAAAAACAGATGGTCCTTTGTTACAGGACTTCCCCAGACACATAAAGTAGATGTTGGCCTCCCTATCAGTTGCATCACTGGTTTGTTGCTTTGGTTTTTTTTCCCAAATAACTGACTTTTTCCCCCTAGGTATATTAGCTTTCCCTTGGAGCCTTTCAGTTTTACTCTTGATTTTGCAAAGAGATGTTGGTGTTGAATAGCTTGTCTCTCCCTGCATCGTCCCCCAAAAAACCCAACCCAAACAATGAAACAAAGACAAAACCACAAACAACAAAACCCACCAAAACTAACAAGCCCAAACTCTTGGGAAGTTTTCTGCCTGGGTACTGTATTCTAAAAGTCAAAGGCAGTATAATAAAATTTTCACTGTCTTTCCAGTCCAATGGATTATTATTTAGAGATGCTTCCATTAGCTTGGTAGAACTTTGCCTGGTTTATTTCTAACTTCTGCATTTATTTTTCAGCTAAAGGAGTTGATGAAATGGAAGTTTTTGATATAAAGAAAAACCCCAGCAGTGAAACTAGGAATTCTGAGATAATGATTGCTAGATGTTATATACACACTAAGGCAAATTATTCATATTTATTTTTAAAATAGGAACCGTTAATTTAGTGATAAGATTTTGGTTCGGTGGCTTGATTTCAATTATCCCAAGTGACTGACAAAGACTGACTTGCTCTGCTTGATAGCTGCTGGCAAAGCTGAGCTGTGTCTGCTTACTGTACAGTGTTTAAACATATGTGTTTTGATGGGTTTATGAAAACAAGTGTTGTATGCTAAGACTTTCCATCAGATTGTTTTGTACTAGCTCCATTTGCTTATAATTACAGATGATTTTTTCTTTCAGCAAATGCAGCAGGTGTTTCTCCTGATAGTTCTGTTAGCCAATACAAAGAATAGAAAACGTAGAAAAGCAATAGTAGGCCAAAATAAAAAAAATTAAATTGAAATGTAAATAATCAGCATAATACGCTAAATATTTTCTGTAAATCTCTTAGTGAAACACATTTAAGTTTTCATCTATAAGACAATGTGGCCATTTAAACTATGGCATTGACAGTGAAATGTCAGGAATAATAGACATTCAGATTTTGTAGATGCACTCATAATTATTTTCCAAAAATTTACTGTTAGGAATCACTATAACATAATGTTTATTCAATTTGGAGTGAGAAACCGAACACAAGAATTGTGCTTTTGAGAGAGCCATGTACTAATACAGTGAAAAACAGTATTGAATATAAGCAGTGATGTAGTGATATCTGTACTGATAATTTTTTCCTCTTTCTACATAAATGCAGCTTTTAGGCAGCACAAAAGAAAATATTATCTTTTGTTTTATTTCACAGTTAAGAATATATTTCATTGAAAATGTGCTAAATATCTATAAGGGACAAATGATTAAAACTAACAATGAACACTTCAGAGTACCTAACTCTTCTGAGTTTCGGTCAACATAACTGGGAAGTTCAACTGCCACAGTTACTACTGATGACTCCTTGTGCTGTTTCCATTTAGTAAATACCTTCTATTGAACAATATGTAGAAATAATGGTTTTATATTCAAATGCAGAGAGAGAGAATGCACCTGGCTCTCTACCCCTTTTGAATTTCTTGCAAGGACCAGTAAGGTTCCTGCCCATGATCTGAGAAACAATTTTCAACTAATTTTAAGGGTATTTACTATTTCAACTCATATTAAAGCAGAACAGAAATAATTTTTGTTGTATGAAAAATATAACCAGTTCCACAAGTTGTACGTCTAGTTATGGATTAGTCAATTCCAACATAATACAGAAACAGCTTTTGAATTTCAACCACTTCATGTGTGTTCTTGAACTCTTATTGCAGGTGGATACAATGTTGTCTCTGAAAGTCCCGAAGCATCTTCTACTGAAACCGAGCAAATCATAGAAGATAAGCAGAACAGTGAAGAAACAAGTGAAGGAATAGAAAGTCCTGTCAGCAAGGCCAGCCAGAAGAAAGATACAATAACATGGGTTCACATAATTCGCTACCACAATAATTTAAAAAGGATTTATAACACAAACCTATCTGGTATGTATTTTTATTTCCTTCTGGAAAACTGCTATAGGTGAGATACTGTTTTTGAGGGCCAACAGTGTCAGATTCAAAGGCTACCATCTGAAATAGCTAATTTTGAGTTCCTTTAAATTATATAAATGTGAAAAAATCATCATGGAAATCAAGATTTATGTCAGTTTACAAGTGCTGCAAGTGCACTAAGGTATTACTACCTTTCTTCGTAGTTACTCATAAGCCTCCACAATACCAGGAAGGCCTCCCTCAAAACTTATTTGTTATTACTGCATCTGAAGCATTTCTAAAATATTCATAATCTATTCTTATTTCTATTTCTAGATGGATCAAACTTACGTCACATCATAAATAAATCTGTTCAGTTTGAGGTTCTGTTTTGGAGGCCTGAGGTGTAGTGTAAATGGGAAGGCTGAGCATTATTGAATGTGTTTTGACTGAAACCCCAGATGTGATGTACATGCTTGGGTTATTTCACTGTAAACAGAACATGGTAATTGGTAGGACCTTTCAAACAGAGTAAAAATCTATTAATTGAAAGGCACTAATACTATGCACCTACATGTGATGGCCAGCTTTTGGATATACAAGTGATGAACCAATAGGTGAGAACAGTACTACATTATACGTACAATTGTTGTTTAGAGAGAAGCCTAATAACTCTGAAAATAATAATTCCAGAGAGGGCTGGCTTTTCTCCTTGCAGCACCAAAAGAAAGGAAAGTATTCTGGCTCACCACAGAACTGTAAGGACAGTAAGGTATCTACAAGTAGGTGTCAAAACGTGCATGTAAATCTCAGCTTTAGTTATCAGTGATGGAGCCTAGGGGGAAACTCAGCTGATCAGCTCCTAGCTGTCTAAACTGGGGTCTTAAGAGCTCTTAAAGCTCATTTTGACCATATTGAATAAATATGTGTTTATTCTAGTAGGTGTTTAGGCATCTAATGAACATATTGGTGCTTACACATCTGAATTTAAGTACCTACACCTCAAAATTACACCTCCCATTTTATGCTACTTTATAATGTCTGGACAGAGTTTACTTCATTCTCTGATCACTGGTGAAAAATTACAAATAGCATAAGCTAATAATATTTAAGGACAATCAGTATAATTGTTGGAAATGCATTTATTTGATATTGAATCTATTTACATATTTTATTATATTTTTAAAATTTATGAATCTAGGGTGGGTGTAGTAACTTGACATTTGAATGGCAAATAATGACGTAATTTAAAAAAATCTCTTTTAAAAACTGCCCCTAACCCAGGACCTGGATTACTTTCTGCAAGAGATGGACACCTTAGTTTGATTTCTGACACAGGAATTGTTCTACGCATAGCAGAAATGCATTCCTTTCTTGAAAAGAATTTGGCTGAATATTCAATGTGTTGTCTTGAGAATTTTCCAGAAGAACTACATGATGCAGAAATGCCACTCAGTAGTCCAGCTGGTTCTTTAGAGGTACTTATGTTCTTTTTAATGTTTCAAAAATATTATACTGGTATTTAATTCAGATTCATGATAGTTCTAATGGTGATATTTCTGGGAGCACTATAGAAGAATGAAATTATTTATGCAGAAGATCAGTACAAAACCAAAATCCTGTGCAAGCAGTGAATTATGTAGTTAACGAATGCAAATATCCTTGTGTTATTCATTCCTGCAAAAATAATCTCCATCCCATAGCCAGTGTATTTAGACCCTAGAAGATTAGGCAGAATGATATTTAAAAAGGTTTTTTTTATTAGTTAATGAAGTTGGCTGTTACTCAGTCAGGCTGAGGTTTTAAATCTTGTAGATCTCCATGTTTCATACCAAAAATATCCTGATGTTAGTTTTACAATTTGTAGGTACAAATCTCTACATTGTTAATTTAGTCTATAATAAAAGTATTATTTTCAAAAAATATGTAAATTATATTTCCTCAAAATTTGTTGAAGGTCTTATATGCCAGTTTTTTTCACTGATTATCAGCTGGCTAGAAAATCAGCCTTTTTAGATCTCTGGCTTGTGAGCAGCCTATTTGAGCTTTCAAATGTAGACAACTCAAAATATATTACTCAGATAAATCTTGAATTAGAATTCTGGACTCTACACTGACCGTGGCACATGTATTGAACATGTAATGAAATTTGTTCTTGAAGATCCAGTGTAAAAATAATTGCCTTCGAAGTTTCTCGATCCCACTTCTCAAATTAATAATTATCCTAATACTAAAAATTAAAATAACAGGTCATTCTCTGTGACTTATTTTTTAGCTATTATATTCAGTATTAGATGGAGAGAGGGTAGCCTTGAGGAGGGAGAACTTGGTACGTTATAAAAATGAATAAAAATACTTCTGTGAAAGTAGCTTGTCTAGAGTTGGTGAACTTTCTGCTGTGTTGGACAGCATATCATTACTCATTTCCCAACAAAGAGCTGACTGTGCCACTGAATAAATTGTAAATATACAGTATGTGACATTTATAACAGCCATCATATATCAAAAATTATTTTACTCTGTCTGCTCTTTTTTTGACATAATTAGTATTACAGTGTCCTAGAATAATAAGCTTCAGAGCTCACTGTCATGTTCGTGACGGGTGCAAGCTGCATAATCATATGTTAACTTCACTGTTGTAGACGGCTAACAAGCATAAAGCTCTTACTTTTTTAATTCTAAACTTCACTGATTTTTATCACAACATTTTTAGAAGCTTTAACTATCCCAAAGGTTACAGATGTTATTTTAAAAATGTAACTGTAATTTATTACTGTGAGTTTTAACAGTACAAATAGATACACTTTCTGAAAGAATGATTTTTATGTATGAAGTTGTTTGGCTTACATCTACCTCTGTATTCTATTTTTGACTCTTGAAGGTTTTTTCAGGTCTGCTGACCAAAGAATACAAATTACATTAAGTTTTTAATTAATGTTCTGTGCCCTGTTACATTTTGCATGCTTATTTTTTATTCTGCTCCATGGGAGTAAGTAGGACTGGAGATACTTAACTAAGAGAGTTTTGTTGTTTTCGGGCTTTTGAGAAAGTTGAATAGACAAATATTTAGGTATGTAATTCAGCAACCCACCAGTTTGACAATAGCAGTTGTAATGTCCTTCTTCAAAAGGGTTCAGTATGAACAGAAATGCAAAAGTTCAGTGAAAAAAAAACCCATAACACACATTTTAGAAAGAAATATATAGCATAAAATGGAATTTCAAGACCTCTAGTTCAGGGGCACAGCAAAAATGAGGTTCTTCCCACACCCATATATGTATGTTCTCCTAGTTCACAGTCCATGCTAGCAGGATAGTGGGTGATTCATCACTGAATGCCGGAGAGGGCTGTAGTGGGTGTGTCCTCCATGCACTCCTCATGGCTTACCGAGGGTTATGGCCACGGAAGGCACATCCGTGTGCTCGAATGCATGACTTCTGCATGTGGGATTCATCGTTATCTTCGCTTCTGCTGAAGTTTGATGTGGAATGGTAACTGGCTTAAGGGCGTAAGATTAAGTTATTGTGAAAAATCCATCTTCTGCTTCCTTGGATTTACTGCCCTGTAGTGGTCATGAGCTGAATTTTCTGTAGAGAAAGTAGGTAAAATTCTCCATTTTTTTCAGCAATGAACATTCAAAATTTGTAAAGAACTAACTCCCGAGGCAGCTGTTTTCAGTGTCCACATTTTGGAATCAATGATGGAGACGTTAAGAACCTTTTCAAATAGCTTCCATATTCCCTGAAAATGTGACTGTTTGGCCGGTGTTCTTTGCAGTTCTGTGCAATACTTTAAAAAGTAGACATGGTGTATTACTGTTCAGCCTTTAAATCAAATATTTCACCATTTTAAGAAAAGGTTTTGTTCATGAATGAATGTTGGCTGACAGTATTCCTGCATTAATTCCCTGGTAAATGACAGCCAACACTAGCTATTTGATGAATGCCTTGCTAATGTTCCATATGTATTTTATTAAATACAACAAATCCTCACAAATTAAGTGATTGAATTTTCCGCAAGTGTCACCCTTTGTTAGTTGCACAGCTGAGAAAACAGATAGGTAAACATAAATAAAGCATTATTCTAACATTCAGAATACTATTTTAATTATCAACATGTATATCTGACAAATTGCTTTTTCAGGACTAAATTTCGTATGATCAGTATGCCAAATGATAGATTTGAGCAAAAACCATAACGCCATCCTGATTCTAAGTCAAAGGCAACAATCATTGTGAATGTGGGTGTCTCTAAGTCAGCCCACAGATCCTTTGTATTACCTTTAGAAATGTGTCATCACATGAGCTTTGAAAAGTCTTAACTTGATAAAAAGGACACTTTTTAAAACTACCCATTTATCTAAATTATCATGTATTTATGCAGGAATGAAAGTCATGCCAATTCCAGCAGACACTAGATTATAACAGATTATTCCCGTTTCACTACAGAAAATATAATTTAAACCTTTATTTTGTGTTTCAGGTGTCTCATGAAATTGCTGAAATTACATCAGAAGTGTCACAAGTGAGAATAGCTTCTCCAGTTTCTGTCATTGCAGAAGAAGACAGGCAGACAGAAAATAGGGCAGCAAGTGCTTCAAATAAGGAAATTAACATTCAGTGGTATATTCCTTCTGTGGCAAAGCCATCAAGCGATACAGAAACTAAGGTATAACTAGAGCAAAGCAGTTCCTTAGGTAGTGGAGCAAATTAAGTCTAATTTCCAATGAATATTTGTGTTATGAGTTATCAGCTTTTTAATTGAATTAGACATATGCTGATAGGAAGAATATATTTACTCTGCTGCAAACCTGCTCTTTAGGAAAACAGAGTGCCCTGACAGTTTTTCGTTGGCAGGCCAAAAAAAAAAATCTATGTTTCCCATATAGAGCTTCCAGGCCATACTGTATTCATGTCTGTTGCAAATCCCTGATGTCTTTAAGACCTCCACTCTAAGTCTGGGTAGACCTGACTGATACATTCGAATAATAGTTTGGTGCGAGACTCTTGGAAAAGCAAAGATACACATATATAGGGAAGCTGGGATTTTGTAAGCCATTTTCCTAAAAGATCAGACTGAACATGAAAAATGAAAGAGATGGGAGGGTTGCAGGAATGTGAGAGACTATGAAATGGGATTTGTTTTATCTTTACACAAGGGAACAAAGTGTAGGTAAAATTTCTGCTACAGCAATAAAAATCCCTGATCTCAAACTTTTTGGCATAGCAGATAGGTGTCTAAATTTCTATTAGACCCATTTATCTTTATTAGGAAACTGATAGAAGCCCTGTGAAGTTAATGTAAATAATGTATCTTTTAATGTGGTTTTTCAAGTTACTTTATCATGGCCATACAGATCAATAGAGGACTAGAGACATCTCTTAAAACCAAATAATGCATGAATGCCATATTCTTGACATTTTCCATACAGTCAAAATATTCAGCTACCACTAGGAAGCATATTTGCAATCATAGTAGTAAATTCTTGCAGTGAAAAATAAGAACATTCTATTTAATTTTCTTATATTTGTACGGCTTTATTAGATTGGTGAGTTATGCACACTTAATGGATTTAAACCTAGCATGATGACAGCCATGCATATGATTGACCAGGGTCAGGACAATGCTGGGATTTTGATAGTGACTCTATGGGGTATACCTAATTTTCAAATCCATGGTAATTATATCCAATTTAATTAATTAAATTAATTAAAAACCTATAAAAACTGAATGCAGTATAATTCATATGAAGTCACACTCCCCTCTTTTTTGAAGGTCAGTTATCTAAGACTTCATCAGTACATTGTATTTGATACTTATTATACTCTTGTATCACTGAAATAGCTCAGGACTACTGCATTACAGCTTACCTATTCCACCTCTCTTACAGGTTTTGTTGCTTTATGCTTATAATATGAACCCTGTCAAGATTAGCGACATCAAGATTTTCAGTTCAATGTCTGTGTTTTCAGGCCACTTGTGGATTCCATTGGCTAGGTAAATAATCACTGACTCTGTCCTGTTATTTCATGCTGTATTAAAGATCAATCAGCCATTTAGGATGAGAGAAAATAAAGTACAAAATATCAAAGAGCTGTAAATCTTTAAAAGCAGTCATTTTTGCTTTTCAAAGATTTTTCACTGTAAAAACTGTAAGATGTCATACACAGTGTTAAACCCATCCAAACAGTTGCTTTTTCAATGCATTCATTAGCATTTTAGTTTTGATTCTTAAAGAACCAAGTAACATATGCTAATTTTATATTACACTAGCATAGCAATGTAGTAGATCTAAGAAGCACTCCCAGCAGTTATTCCCATTCTCTCACGGGATCACCTACTTTCTCCATCCCATATTACAACTCTGAGAATGCAAGAATTTTTCTCAGTTGTCGCGCCAGACTCTGCCCTTAATTTTGCATCCTATGGCATTTTTCATTATTTCTTCCTTGTCATTCATCTAGTCTGAAAAGTTTTGGAACTGCTTATTGGGTGGAAGGGAAGCAATAACAGGCAGCCTCTGCCACCCTTGTGCTGGTTGGATGAAAAAGCCTTTTCTTAGAGAAGCATTCCTGAAATAATACTTCCCATTTTTAATGTAAAAAGCTAATGGATTCCATATCTCCACTTTATTAAATGGAAAACTTATTTTTGTAAAATTATGAGATCAGTATTGAAATGAAAGAAAATGTAGAACCTAATCAATATGTAATAAAAGCTAGGTCAGCTTAATTATAACCTGGAAACAACAAATATTGTTGTTTAATAACAGTAATAATGAAAAACTTGGTCTTCTTTTAGAATTATTTCTTTAAGGGAGAAATTGTCTGATCTGAAGGAGCAAGTTGAAATATTGATGCAAGGTTCTAACAGCTTTTCAACTTCAGTACCTACAAGTTTTCTTGAACAAAGTGAAACTTTGAAAATAAGTCCTTCAAATAAAGGCAAAATGAGTGATGTGAAAGTGGATCTTGATGAAAAAACAGAAGTAAGTGAGAACAGTTCTGCTCTTATATATGTTTGACTTGATTTAAGATGTCTATTTTGGGGAAATAAATGACAGATAACTTGGAAGGCAGGCATAAAGGCAGACATTAAGCTTCCTTCACCTCTTTAAAGAAAAGTTGAAATACTTTCACTCTTTATTTAATATTTAACTTTTCCTTGTATATTGCTTGTCACTTTACAAAAAAACCCCAGGTATTTTCAACCTTCCACTTGAAAATAAAGGCTACCTCTTCAGGTACATAGATTTGGAAACTGATACCTAATTTATAGTCATCTATATCTGAAAGTCCTTGGCAGTGTTTTAAATTAGCATGGTGATCAACCCAAGAGTGCTTTTTAAACATCAGTTACACATCTTCAATGTAAAATGGGCAGTGGTGGTTTCTGAAATAAGAACTTTCTAATAATATTTTTGAGAGAGGACCAAAAGTGGCACTGAATTTATTTTCATTTCTCTATGCCATCTTCCTCTTTTCGTTTTATTAGCAAGGCTGAATATGGTCCACAAGCAAATAACTCTCCCCAAATGCACACACACAAAAGGTAATTTCAGAATTTTCCATGTGGTCTGTTTGAGATAATGTCATTGGAATAAAATGTTGCCACAGCATAAGTGCTGCTTGATAAATGCCAAGGCAAAATAGACGTTTATTTTCAAAGTGGGAGACATTTATCATGTGACAGGATTCTCTTTATATCTATTATGTGAAATGATTAATGATGTAGAGGCTGTCATTTTGTCTGATGGATGCTGTGGAACAGTGACAATTGTGCACTGTGCCATTATTACGGGGCTGTATTTTGACTAGCTTGGAGAACAAATGATATTTTGGCCAATCACCGTTTTCAGGAGGGTAGACAGAGCTGTCCTTTAGTGGGTGTTTCTGATTACCTGAAGGTGTTTGCTCAAACTTTCATTAATATATGTCAGTAATTGGTAAAACAATGTTTAGAATACTAATAAGATTAACACGCCATGCATTATACACGTATAAATATCATCTTGTCAGGATGTTTGTTTATAATATCTTCAGTAAACACATAGCAAAAGTATGCTCAGTCACTGGATTTAAAACCTGACCCAGGGGCAATTTTGCCTCAGTAGAAACTGCAAGGTTTGGGCACTCGTGTTTGTACAGGAAACACAACTATTTGTGTTGTAGAAAATTTATATTCATCAGTTAAGGTTTATTTTGCTGTGAATTCAATTAGAATAACTAGAATAAAACTTGAATATTCTGAAAAATTTTGTAAGGCTGAACCATCTGTTAGCTTATCGGAGAAGACTGATAGCACAGCATATGTTTGTACTACACAGATAGTACATGTTTTTCCTTGTTTTATGCCATTAGGAAATTGCTAAAAAGTGTTTATCCGAAGTCAAAGCAGTGTTGTCTGTTGTTCCAGCCCTGTCCTCGCCATTAACTAAGGTATGTTGTTCTCATTACGGGTAAAAAGCTGTTTTCTAAAATAAAACAATTATTCAGTTAAACTGAAACATGGATTAAACTACTAAGCATAGTCCCATTTTTTTCCTCATTGTTGGACTTTCTGTTTTGGTTTTATTTTATCATCTTTACAAATAAAATACAAATGTGCATGATTACAAACTGTTAATATCTTCAGTGTTCATTAGAATCAACTTTTCCTACACGCAAAAATGTATTAAAAGGGGATTTTGCTCACAATGGTTAATACAGGTTATCCATCACTCTCTGGTCATTGTTTACACAGACTCCAGTGAATTTCCATGATGCAATTGCCAAATGCAATTTCTTTCCATTCTTGCATTTTTGCAGTTCTTCAGGTTTGATTCTTCTATTTTCTTTAGCTTTCTCTGCCTTGCCCATGACATGTTTTGAGAGATAGCACCCCACTTTTTTGTCCATGCTGCTGGACAAAAGATCTTACTCATCTTGTTACCCAGCACAGTCAGTATCCCAGAGGAGACTGTGGGAACTGGCCCATAGCAGGGAGCGGTGCTGTTCAGTGTTCTCAGCCAGCTTAGAGGGATCAGGAAAGGGCCACAGCTGCCAGGGCTCAAGGGACTCCACGGGAGATTCTGGAATCCACTGTAACATATCACTCCCTCAACTAATCCTCAAATATCTTGCCAGTAAGTGTTCACAATGGAATGATAATGGAAAAGGCATCCACTGTACTCTTCCAGTCAGATAGCTCTTCCCACCAGAAAAGAATCCTCAGTTTTATCTGAGAACAGTTGGGCTAGTGGCCTGTTACAGAAGAGAGAATCTGTAGTGCTGTCCCGTGTGTCCTGCAGTCCAGTACCTGAGCACACACTTCCTTTGATACACATTGCACCATTCTCGCCACCCCTCGTTATCCGTCCTGAAGTTCTCTCTCAAGTGACTCCCAGACCTTCGTATCACTCAGTCTGGCTTTACCAATGCATCACAATACACCCACATCCATTCTGTAAAGCTGTACTTTTCCAAGTCCCATGGAAGTATCTTCCATGGTAGCAAGATTTGATCGATTCCTAGGGAAAGATACAGACTTTCACAGTATCATGGAGACTTCCTGGAACTGTTTAAATTCTTGTGAATTCCTTTCACTTTTCCTGCTTCTATTTGTGGGTCTACGATGGAAGTGAAGGAACAGATTTAGTGGTATTCTTCTAGTAAGAATATGATGTTTGCTGCTCTGTTTTATTCTTGCTAAATTCCACAATAAGCTAAAATGTTTCAACAGGTGGAACATCAAAAAGCTTTTCATCACAACGTTTCAAACAAACTTCAAACTAAGATGCTTTTAGATATGGTAGTTTTGGTTGACCAGCTGAAGCCTAATCCTTCAAGATGCTGGGTATCTTTGTTCTTCTCTAAAGCCAATAGAACTTGTAGGGTGCTCAGCACTTCATTATGTATAGCACATTTCAAAGTAGAAGTTCCAAACTTTCCTATGAGTTGTATGTGTGCATTACCCTGTCTCAGCTAGAGGCAGAAAGCTTGGAGAGGGACTATGTACACTGTAGAATAGTACGTTCCCTTTGTTTTCAAGCATGCAGGAGAAGGCAGCAGATACATTTCTTATATGTAGTTTTTCACCTTTTTCCCCCACCAAGTACTTTTTTGTTGTTTAGCTTCTGGTGAATTAATTGGACAACGTCAGTTCTAATTTGTGGTCTTTGTTTTCTTATTGTCTGAGCTGTCACACACCTATCGTGTTTCCACCTTCTCTTTGATTCTGTTTTTTCTGTCTGTGTGTCTTACAGTGCTTTTGATTCAGCCCTGGATTATATTTATAAATGGAGAAAGTGCATTTTCATTGAATTATTCATTTAAAATTATTTGACTCTTCATGTTTTAAGAATAAAAAATTATCTGCCTGCTTGTTTTTAATGCTATTTAATGAGTAGCTATGTCCTTGAGGGAGATAAAATGGAGTGTTTGGAAGCGCCAATCTTACATGTTAGAAGTAAATTTATAAATAAAATAATTGCATTAAAAATTAACCTCCCTAGGTAGCTTGTTCCAAGTGTCTCTTCCTTGAATTGTTTTTCTTGATACCTAAATCAGTTAAATAGTTCTCCATGTTCAATGGACACACAAACCAGTTTATCATTGCCCTCTTTTTCACCTTTTACTGTTAGCTCAATTCCTTCAGTTTCCCATCTTAGGAAAAGCCTTCCAAATTAGTAATCATTCTTGCTGCTCTTTATTTTACCTACAGATGATCATGATAAACTTTGTGAGCAAGACTGTTGATAAAGGTTTCTTCCCTTGAGTCCTGTTTTACTGGTTTCCTGCAAGAGACGTCATTTGCCACAAATTTATACTGAAACAATAAGTATTTCTAACTTATTAATTGGTCGTAGTTCAGAAATCTGGCTTTATATGGAACTATTGGTATATATGTGTATGTATATTGGTATATATGTACTTTTTGGTACCTTGAATCTCAATAAAGTTATTCATTTGGTATTTTTTCTTTTTTTTTCTTTCCAGATCCCATTTGATGTTACTTTGCAATCAATAACAAATTTGGAAGATATGTTTGATCTTGCCAATGGCTGTATAATAACTGAAGGAAGTCTTTTTGACTGGATCATTTCTCTGCTTCACTAAATGCTATTTTGCAATAACTTAATCAATTATTAGCTGAATGCTACAGACTTAGACTTAAGTTCTAGTGTTAATGTAACAACTTCATTAATCACATCAGGATTTGACTCCTGTTATGTTTTATAATTTTCACTTTTAGCTTATTTCTAATTATTTAAACATTATTAGTTTTTAAAATTAAAATAATTTCTTAGAAATTAAATATTATATAAGTAGTTTCTTAATAAGAGGATTTTCTAGTTTTTCAGTAATTACTTATTGTTTAGAAAAGCTGAATAGGTTTGTAGCCTTCTAGCACCTGCTAATAGATACTCCTTTTTCCCTGAAGTTTTATTCTCATCAGCAATTTTTAAATTGCTTTTGCAGTTATGAAAAGTTGGTATTATTTCTGAAGTTGAGAATTTTGGGGGGGCCTAAAATCATCGCTGAGTTTGTTCTTTTATACATCTGTTTGGAAACTAGCATTTCAGGTTGTTGAGGGCACAAGTGACCATTCAGATGTCTTCATAATTTCAAAGCATTTTTTTAAAAACAAAACCAAACCCCCACAACAAATAAACAACTGCCCCCCAACAAGGCAGCACAAAGAATAAAATGGTACAATATAGAATATTTTTTTAAATAATTCTAAAAAGTTAAGGGAACTTAGCTCTCTGAATGCTGCTGTAAATATTATTTTAAAGCACTCAAGAAACACAAATGAGTCCTAACAACAGCCACCTGAGGCAATATGCTTGAGAATGTTTGAGATGCTCCAGTGATTGAGATGGAGAATTTGACATGAACAAGTGAGTTAGTGGACCAGAGACGGGCTGTAGCCCTTAGGTTTTGCTCACATCCCAAAACCAGGCACTCCTTTGCTATTTGATTTGTTTGCAACAAACAGCAAAAAACCCCAGGACATTTGGGTAGGAATCCTTTGAGACTTGTGCTATCACTAGTTATGTTTTTGTGTTGCCAGGAAAATTCAGCATTAATCTTTACCATTCCCGGGTTCACTTCCTGTGAAAAATCCTTTCACTTCAGTCAGGCATTCCCTGTACTGTAGTCAAGTGATAAAACAATAAACTTTTTTGACCTATTTGGAAATTGCAGATTTGCCTTGCCTTGTGCTTTTCAGAAAAATGTTACCTGATTGAGTGAAGTTTCCTTTGGGGAGGAAGAGGGAGAGAGAGGTAAGATTCAGCATAATGAGTATCTTAAATGTGATCAGTACAGGAAGAAAGGAAGTAAAGTTTTCTTCTATTTTTGTTCATTCCTGTAGAAGAAAGAAGACTGGATATATTTGTGCTATGTGTAGCTGTTTAAAAGTTGTGCTGTTTTTTATTTTGTGTACTCTTTTCTGGAATGCTGGAGGTAGTCAGAAAATTAGAAGGATTATGATATAATGATAAAAAGAAAGGAAAAAGTGTGTAATTGATAGGGCAGTTATTTTTACAAGACAATTTTAAAACTGAGTTAGTGTGATTATTTAACTCAACTGCCTAACAGCCAGTTTGGAGGAGATACTCCTTAGCATTATTCTTTCATTAAAATAATCTATTGTTCTGCAGTTGTTCAAAAAGCAGGAAAGATAAAAGTTGGCATTACTCATTTTTCTTTTACAAGAAACAAGTATGAAATTGTAGTTTAAAAAAAAAAAAAAGCTGTTCTGTCTTTTGTTGTGCTTTGTAAAAACTCTAAACCTATCTTTTTCTGTTTGGGGTCACCTTCAGGATTATCACAGGACTTTTATGCAGCTTAATTAATATTTGTAAAACATGCTATAGCATCAGGTGAAAATGGAAGTAAAGTTCTATTACAGACAAGGTGTTTTTTCAGTGCTGCCCGTCTGCCCGAACTTGTTATAATTCCTATACTTGAAAGAGAAATATTAAATAAAAGCCTTTACATGTTCATTTAAAATGCATTACTATACTTACTTTCTTATAATACATTCTAAGATTTTTTTTAAAAGAAAAATATTATCCTTTAGCAAAGCACAGTGAAATAATAACATTAAAATGTTGACCTCACTGTATCCATAGCAGCAGATTTTAGTCTCATAAACACAGGATAAAGTGTTCGATGCAGGTTTTAGAAGAAAACATTGGAGAAAACATTTTTCTTTTAGCATATAATTAAACTTGGTAGTTAAAATCTGCTTGTAATGAAGGAAGCTTATATCTGAATGTCTCCAGCAATCACACAGAAAAAAGTATAAAATGATTTGCAAAGTAAAATGTTTCTTGGTTATGTATTACAGCAGTTGGGTGGGTTTTTTTCCTTACCAGTGAATGGAGACTAAAGCCTTCAATATGTGAAACCAGAATAAATTTGTGTCAGCACCATGCTGAATTAGATTTTCATGGAATACTTGTCTGTGTCACTGACTCCAAAAGGAAAAAGGAAGAGGAGGAAGGAGGATTTCACTGTGTACAGGAAGACCTTCCTGCTATGGGAAGGTCTTCTCTATGATCTGCCCCATACAACAATGCCAAAGAGCTACTTACCATATTGACAGCTTTGAACCACAGCATGTTTACCAATTCTTTCCAAATTTTAACTGAAATATTTCTCCATTCTACATCTGTGGAAGGAATGGATAACGCTTCCCTATCTGATAAATCATGGGATGAGGCAAGGAGAGAAAGAGAGAGAGAGAGAGAGAGAGAGAGCACACCGCAGGGAGAAATTGAAAGATTCTGAAAAGAATGACATTTTATCTTCAGTGCATCCCCTTGGGTGAGGGACAAGAAAGACCCATGCAGAACTAAAGGACAGTAAAAAGAGGTGTTTGGGGTCTTTAAAATTCTTTCAGTATTTCCCATTCTGTGAACTGAATGAAGCAAAACTGTTGAGAATAAAACCAGCTTTTGGTCCTGTAATTAAAAATTGTATCATCAAGAACCTGCTAGAGCTCAAAACTGAATTTGAACAGGGAGCTTAACATTGAAAGGTCTGAATGGATTTTAGAATATTTCAGTTTTCAAATACTGTTTCAGTATAGTTTTAAGTTATATTGCTGCCTTGAAAGATGTTGTATATTCAAGGCATTCACAGGATTTCTCATGCCTACAAATATATAGTAACTTGAAATTATTTCAGGTTAAATTAATTTTATGATGTGGAAATCAGTAATTTCACACAGATTTATCCAGTTGTATGTGACTGGTTTTTAAATTCCACTACAACTCCAATTCACAATCATTTTTTGTTGTCCAAAGTATATATCCGGCTTTTGGATGACATCAATCTAACAAAATAATCCTAGTAATTACCCTCACTATGCCTCAGTTTCTTTATCAGAAGATAACAGTAATCCCCTCATCAGTGAGGGATTTTAAGTTTTCTGCATCACCATTTGGAAAATATTTTCAGATCCTTGAATGAAAGAGGAAGGGTATTTATGTTATTATTCAGTCGAGACACACTGTAAAGGGAACAGTCATTTGGTTCCAAATCCATTTTCAGTGAAATCCAAGAAGGAAGATTCTTTAAAAGAATAATGATGGAACTAGAATTAATTGTTAGCTAATATGCTGAACTAATTAAGCCAGCAGAGAGATCCATTTATGCTTGCCAAAGGTTTTCTTTGAGTTAAAGACACTGAGTACCTCATTAAATGAGAGAAGTGAAAATATGAAGCATAGGTTAATCTTTAAAACAGGGTGGGTGAAAGGGTCCAGAGGCAAGTGCTGAAGTCAAATATTTACCACTGCAATTTAATTTTCCGCTTTGAAATCCCAGAGATAATTAGAATTATTCTCATTTGTCTCCCATCTCAGCATGATTTAGGATTCTACTTAATGTGCATAGAAAAAAACAAAGACTGTGTTGAAGCAAATGGCACCAAAACTCTCAGTGTGCAAGCAGAATGTGCTACCTAAGGAATAATCACGAGCTGATGGAGCCAGCCCTATAGGCCTGTGTGGAGGGCATCTGTGAGACACAGACCACATACAGGGCTGGTTTAGCTCCTGGCCAGACTTCAGAGTAGAAAAGAACATTTCAGCAGCCACCAAAATCTTCCAGGTCCTAGGCAAAGCTCCTTGCTTCTTGGCAATGATGCTTGCTTCATTGCCTTTGGATTCTGGCATCATGCAATATGCAGTGTATTAATTAGCTCTGTTACGTTCCTATGATTCCACTACCAAATGGGATAATACCAACTTTAAAGTGGTTTCCAAACTACTCTAAAAACCAATTATAACCACAAAGAAATTCAGGCCTTTTTTTCCCTAGTGCCCTGACTAGTCTTACTCCCCTGGAACTCTGTGACTTTTCCTTCAAAATCTAATGTTACTGTACCTACAATGAAAACCTTGTTCATGGGCAAAAAGGAAACCTATGTATGTTTAAAGGTAAAAATGTATTAGTGAATTGAAATCTTAGCCTAATCCAAGAATTGTTGTTAATCCAGGTCTAATTATTATGGGGAAAGAAAGAATACTTCTATGTCCAAAAAGTTTTGATAATAATAGTAATAATACAGTTAATAAGGCTTGGGCTTCTTGCTGCAGTCCTTTCCCCAAATAGGATACACCAACATGTCCCAGTGGTTCCTTACAGACACCAAGAAGGAACACAGCACAGGCACTGGCATAAAAAAATGCCAGTAAAGGTCCTATCAGCAGGAAAAACTGATTACAGAATGAAGCAACACATGCTGATCATGTTTACCTAAAACCCCCTGAATTTTAATTGTTCAACTTCAGGGCTTGTAAGGCAGGTACTCACCTACCTGTCTGTAAAAAGAGTTACGCTCCACAGTGAGGAGATGAAGAAAAAAAGCCAGAGGATATGGTTGTGGTAAAGAAAAGGCTTTAGAGTCTCTGTACTGAAGCTAGAATGGAATACCAAGCATTGGCCTCAGAAGTGAAACATGACAGGTTTAGCAGCAAATTAGGACTTTAAGGTAGAGTGATGGTAGAAGATGTGTAGGAATGCTGCGGGTCCCTTAACATTCAGCTGAGACAGCAGATGACTGAAGATTTAATTATGAGTAATGATTGGTTAATGAGGATTAATAGATGCAATAAAGACATGAGCCTCATTGCTGTAGGGAAATAATGGCACTTTGTGTAACAGTGGCATGATTTCTTTTCTCCTTATTCTGAGTTCACTTATACAGACTAGACATTACACGAACTTGGAAAATCAAGACTCCATCATAAAAGGAAAGTAAATCAGGCATTGCAGCTCGACTGGTTCTGAGGGTACACCAGGATGAAGACTCACTCCAAGGCAGTCTCTACAGAAACAGCCTGGCTACAGGTTCCACGTCTAATATACCTTTAAAGTCAACAATTTAGTAAATAATTTTGTGCTTAGGGGTAGAAAGCAGGAGTGAAAACACGCAGAAAGAACTACCTTTTATTTTACCAGATGAAAATAACAAAACACCCCACCTTCTGTAAAATTCAGCATGACCATAGTAACAGTTATACTCCAAGTCAGGAAACAGATGCAAGAATTCTCTATTACTCGGTAATGTATTAACTGCTATCATTTATTTCGCGCTGTCACCATGCTATCCCCGTGTCCCAGATGCAGGGACATCCCAGATGCCCGCTGTGCGGGACGCCTTTAGCTCAGCAGTGGAACACAGACTTCCTCTGCGTTTCCAATTCAAAACGCGGCAGATGCCGGATGTGGTGCCCCTCACACACACCCACGGGGGGTTTACTGCCAATACGTGGCCAGCGCCACCTTCCATCAGCAGCTGCCAGGGAGCGGCTCCGTACCCGTGAAGGGTCGGTGGCCCGTTCCACTCCGGGGCCGGGCCCCGTCACGGCTCCGAGCGCGTCCCGGCCCTTGAGGGGCCCCTCCGGGCCGCCGTAGCGCGGGGCGCGGCGCGCGGGGGCTGC
>VWZT01008915.1:1423207-1453024 GCA_013397055.1 Pachycephala philippinensis
GTGGCGGGGAGCGGCTCCGCAGGGGGATGCCGAGCGAAGGCGTAGGTGGACCCTGAATTTCTTGAGTAGTTTTTTACTGTTTACACTCCCGGCAGTAAGAATGAATGGCCTAAAGCTGTGTGGAAACGTCCCGCAAACTTTGGCTAAGGGGTGGTTATGTTTTCAGCTGAAGGGAAGGCTCACGTTTAGAGTTCTTCCTCGTTTGTTGGTAGTTTCAAATTACCAGGAGTAAAAAGCTGAGAGTCAGCGTTTCAAACCAAACATCGGTTAGCCTGGCTTTAAGTCTTTAAGTGGTGTCAGTCAAAACAAGTAGCAGTACATTGTTCGTGGCCTTTTTGTTTTGTATGTTGCGATGAAAAGTGACTCATTGTCGCTCATATTCTGCTGCCAAAGGTTTCGTTTAAAGGATTCTCGGATGTCTCATTTGGAGTGATGAGATGAACGCTGAAGTGAGTCCTTTAGGTCCGTACTCCCAGCCTTCCCCTGCAACAGTTTGATTCTGACTTGTGTATCCCCATCTACTGGTGGGAACTGGGATATGGAACTTCAAATACTCAGGGCTTCCTGCTAGGCAGCTGTGAGCTGTGGAGATAAAAGCTTCATTTTAGTCTCTTGATGCCATAGTGGGGATGGCTTTGTGAAAAAGAAACTACGCATTTCCTGCAAGAATTCAAGCAGCAAAAGCTTGGAGTGTCTGCTGCTTTTACTCGTGTATGCAGCTGAACAGTGCTAACTGTTTAACTCTCCAAATAAATGTCGCAGTTATGAAGAAAACGTCAACTGTAGCATTTAAAATTGTTATTTTAAATTGTTAGGTTGCCTGGTTTATATTTTTATTTTATGTGTTTTCACATATTCATTTATTTCTGCCAAAACAGTTGCAGCCATGCAAGAAAGCATACGTTTTGCCTCATCAGGAGATGACATTAAAATATGGGACTCCTCAACTCTAACTGTGGTGGAGCAGTTCAACCCACATGCGCCCTCACATCCAGTCAATTCGCTATGCTGGGCCAGCAATAGTATCCTTTACAGTTTCAGCCATATTTTTGTGGGTGTTCTGCAAAATTCCAGTGGTTTTTTCCTTTCCGTTTTTTACTGAAGCGTTTGTAAAACACAGACCTGACGCATTTTGAAGTCTTGTATAAAAAAATTGGTATGTATTTTGATCAAAGTTTTGTGGTTCCCGTGTTGAAGGGATTTACAGAATCAGTTTATGATGGTAAATAATTCTGAAGAAGTTTCTTATCTCTTAGGAGCCCGCGCTTTCCTAATGGCTATAATATGCCTGAATTGCCTGCCAACTGTAACACTTACTCATTTGTTTCTTCAGTGGTTAATTATGATACTTGCTTTTAAGACAGTGCTTAATTAACTGACAAGCTTGAGCAAAGCAATTGCTAGTGTAGTAAAATTCTATACATGGTGTAGTGAGGAAATTGTAATCAAAGATTTTTTTTTTTTTTCCTGGGACAGCTTCTCGTTGATTCTGATAGTCTTTGATAGTGTACACTTACCTCTAACCCTGTCGGCACTGGTTTTCTTTCCATTGCTTGTAGCATTTAGAGAGGAAGCACAAAGGCGTTGGCTGTGTAGGAAAACATCCATAGGATGGTGGTGGTTTATCATCAAAATGGATCTGACCCATTTAGGTCTTTCACCTCTGACTTGGAAGCCAGTTCTAGGATAATGCTATGAGGGGCCAAGTGTTAGATGAACATATGAGAAATCTCAGTGGGCTATCAGGTGAACAGCTTGTGTGGCTGTTACAGAAGACGGTGATAGTGCCACATCTTAATGTAGAAGGAGGACAGGATGCTGGCACATAGCAACTGAGTCCTGCAAGTTCTGAATGTCTGTCCTCTAAGTCAATGTATGAGGGAAGAAGTTACACTAATTGGAACAGAAATGCATGGTTTAGCTATGGAGCTTGCAGAGAATTTGAAGCAAGGGTATGTTTTCATGTATATGCATGCACACTTGAATGTGTTTAGTAAATTTTATCTATACAGTCTGTCTTATATGCTTTCTTCTACCAAGTCTCCTCTTCATCTCCCAAAACTGAAACAATGAAGAACCTTGCTTTATAGACTTGTCAGCTTATTAGGGATAAAGCATTAGTTTTGGTTCTGCATAGTTCGTAAAAGTCTAAAAAAGTGCCTTAAAATAATTAAAGCAATAGCAAGCACTACTCTGCCTACTGCTTCTCTTGTGTTAAATCCAGCCAATTAACCTGTGTTATTCTTAAATGAGCAAATACAAAATCACAATGGGCATTGGCCTGAAGACTAAATGATTACTCAATTTGTTTGGTGGTGGTGCAGATGCAGTTTCCCTGCTCTGTAGTTCTATAAATGTTCCTATTACTTTGGGGTACTTGGTTTCATAAAAGGTCCTTTTTGGGCTTTTGTTTTTCTTTCTCAGTACAAAGTGGGAGAAATTGGCAACTGCTCATTGTACTCTAGAAACTGTATGGTGAAGTAGTCTAACATTTGTCATGACCAGGACCATTCTTTAAATCCATAGTCTGCTAACAGCAACAGACATTCGTTTGAACTAGTGATAAATGGGGCTTTTACTTGGGGTGTGGGGAAACAGAATTGTAGACTGGATAAGCTGCTTTAGTGGTAAAGAGCTCTTAAATAATACCTGGCAGATATTTCTCATCTTTTCTCACAAAGAAATTGCTCTCTCTTGCATTGGCAAGTAAGGGCTGCAGTTAATTCAAGGGCTTCTTAATGAAAGCTTGGAAAATAGCCTTATGTTTTTGTTTCTAGGTCCCTTCAAGGTACAGTGCTTTAGACTGTTTAGCCAATCTGTCTTCTGTTCAATAAGGGAAACTTCCTGTTGCTTTTATTAATCACCAGTATCCTACAATTATGCTCCTTAACTTGTGACAAAGATAGATACCTGGCCACTGCTTCTGCTGCTGGTGATAAAATAGTTGTTTCAAGCTGTAAAAGCAAACCTGTTCCACTCTTTGAAATAGCTGAAGGAGTAAGTATGAGTCATGCTTTTCCCTCGTTTTTTCCCCACTTCACTTTGTATCCTGTATGTCTCACATCTGTTCTACATATTGGGGTCATTTTAATTTTAGTATTGTTAGAATTATGACACATATGTAAAAACATTTCCTTGTGTATTGTTAAACACATATAAAGAGTGGGGGAAATCATGCTTTTAAAATAGTTCTGTCAGTAAGAAGATACAGATGCAGTTACTCAAATATGATAACTTGAGGCAGTCTGTGGTTCAGATGTGATCTAATGTGTAGGAGATGGAATAGAGCTCAAGTTTGAACTCATTTTCCAACTTGAACTGTCAGTATTGTGCATACCTATGAATTGTACACTGTAAAATGTAAGAGTCTATGTGGAGGTTGTTCTTGGAGTGTACATGTGCCAGCTTCTGGAATTGCAAGAAACAAGAGAATTTGTGTTGTGTTCAAGGCTTTTTTTGTTCCCTTGTTAAATGGAAGTGTGGTGCTTCAAAAAGCTGGACTTAGTTTTGGAAGAGTCTCTTCACGTGGTCACTTGAATAGGTTGTTAGTGTTCTAAACCATTCTAATTATTCTCTTTGGATAGCTGTTGTAATGCTAATTTGGACTGGAAATTTTCTGAAAAGTTGTTCAAACCTTGCTTTTAGGGTACTGAAGCAAACTCTTTCAAAGGTGGAGTGTTTGTCCTGAAGATTTCACTAAATTTGATCTATAACTAATGCAATCCCATGCTATTGTACCATGTCAATAATTAGATGGACTTGTTTTTTCTTCTCTCAAAACTTGAGAACTTAAAAGTGAATTTTCAACATGATGGAACTGAATAATAATTTGTCCTCAGTGTAGGCCTATCATTAAGATTGACATTTTTTTTTCAAAAGCTGGTACTTCGGTGATTATTTAAAAAGAATCACTTAACCAAATTATGAGGCTTGCTGCTATAATATTCCCTGTAATGTTTAGGGAATGTGAAGTATGTAACTTAGACAACTTCTTGATTTTCTTCTAAAGAGTTTTTTCCCTTAACTTAGGACTTTTTTTTACAAAACCTCAGTACCTGAATAAAAGATGATGATTGCACTTTACGAAGCTATAATTTAAAGGGAAAATGCATATTGGAGGAAAAGGTGCCAAAAAATTTGAAATAGGGATGGGGAAGTGCGACCATTTGAGGGTTTATTAATTAATATACTTACATTTTAAAGTATATTAAATGTATGTCCAAACTGGACTGGATTTTAAATGCCTTTTGATGGGAAATGGCTGTAGAGTATAAACAGGTCTGTCAGTGGGACTGTTTGTGCTAATGAAAATGAGAACACACGTCAGTAAGCTTTAAGTAGATTTGAACAAATCCCTTAATTATCTTTAACATACTTTTTTCTTCTTTCTCCATTAGGCAAAACAGACGTGTGTGAGCTGGAATTCTAGTTCTTCATATATTGTCAGTGGAGGCCTTGATAACACAGTTAATATCTGGGATTTGAAATCCAGAAAGATTTACCGCAGCCTAAAGGTAAGTTTGGCTGAGGAAGAACTGTAGCTTTCCCCTGCCAGGTTTTGCTGCCAACTGTAAAAAGTTCACTTTCTCTACATCTGGTGTCTGTAGGATCAAGGTCACAGATAGGAGCTAGCACACATCTGGGCCTTGTTGAAGTTTGTGTTCTTTATGTGCTGTAAGTAGCAAATTTAACAAACATATGTAACTTGGTGTTTTCAGAGTACAATTCTATAATAATACATGCTTAAATTTTTGGAATAGACTTCTTATTTTGCAAATTTTTATTGATATTGTCCGATGGGGATTTTTTTCCAGGAGCTGCATTCCAGGTAATTGCTGTTTCTGATAGTCAATTGAGAAAACACTTCTGTATTTGTAGAATACTGTAGCAGAACTAATGTTGTGCAAAACTTGGAGATGGTTGTCTTCTAAGTGATCCAGTATGAATTCTCTAAAACTTTTTTATGATGCACAAAATTTAGGATGGCTTAGTATCTTTCTCAGATGCCTTAAGTAGATGGTTTGCCCTTATTTAGCACCACTGTTTTAAGAGGCTATGAAACTTCAACTTCGGTTTATACTTTTTTCCTTGGACTTTCAGAGTTACAGTTTGAAACAAAACTGCTAGGTAGCCAATACAATACCTTAAATATCTATTCCTGACTTTTGGGTTAGAAGTACTTGATTGTCTTCCCCTATCTAGGAAGCAATAATACATTCATTATACACAATATCATCACTGCAAATGACTCTACTGAAAAGCTACTTGGTAAATGCTAAAGTTGGTGTTAATGCTAAAAGTGACAGAAGGGGAAGTTGGCAGTAGCACATCAGATTAACAGAAAGTGTATTCAAATATTGCTCGTTTCTGAGACTTTACTTTTAAAGTAACGTTCATAACACCTGTGGTATATATCTCTGTGGTTGTCTTATTAAAATATTGTATAAAATTGCATTATCATCTTTACTAATTTATTAAAACCACCTAATGCAAACAATCAGAGAGTGGTTATGATTGATCTTTGGTATGTTTTGCTGCTGTTTCTGTGATATTCCATAGCAGCTCTTAATTACAGATGGTCGTAAAAAATCAAGCTGAAGTTTTTTTGCAAAAGCATAAATTAGGAAGAATGTCTTTAACACTCTCCCTCTAACCTCCCTTTCCCATAGGATCATAAAGATGAAGTCACGTGTGTTGCATATAATTGGAATGATGGCTACATTGTTTCTGGATCTTTGAGTGGTGAAATCATTCTACACAGTGTTACCACCAATTTATCAAGTACTCCTTTTGGTTATGGCAGCAGACAGGTAGGCTATCTGTGTTGAGTTCCTTTCAGGTACTAAGCTTAATTCACAGTCTTTAGAAACTGAAAGTACATAACAAGAGTTTTTAAGCTTTGTTATTCTGTTTCATTTTAATTTTTAAGAGTGCCCTTAAGAAAAAGAAAAAGCTGACCACTGTGTGCATTATAGCCTTAAATAATAGGTAGCATTGAAATACAAATTTCTCAAGTGCCTTAATTTCTGTACAGGTTACAGCAAATTTTGCTTGTAGACACTGGTTCCTCAAGAACAAACTTTTAGACATCTTAGAACTGATTAAAGCACAGTTGGCTTTACAAACCAAGGCAGGATTTCAACTTGTGACTCAATGATATTGTTGCAAAGGGCAAAGACTGTGCAGCCTGGGTTCTAACTTATTCAAAGCTATCTGTACAGTAGGGGTGAATACGAGCCTGTATTTGGAAATAAGTTTATTTAATCTGGAGATCAAAATTGCACAGCTGCTCAAAGAGAAAAGTAATGAGGTTTTATCTTACCTACTTAGGTATTTAGTTAATATTTGGGAGAACTAGTTTGAAGGAAGATTGTGCACAAGACAAATACAAAGCATATGTACTACTTAAGGACCTTGGTAGGGTTTGCCACTGCAATTCCTTTCTGCAGGCTCAAAAGATATTAAAGGAATTAGTGGGTATCACAAGGGGAATTCCCTTGATATAAGAGCATTTGCAGTAGTAAATGAGCTGTGTTGTCCCATTGGAAATTCCAGTGTGTGCTCTTAGTGAGAATTGTCTTGTCTTACGGATAGCCATGTGTTTGAGTTCTAGGCATGCTTTCATTTTTTACTGAATCATTTTTACAGAGGTAGGAGCTGCCTAGGGGATACAGGACTGTTGCTTTCGTCCTAAACCTGGCCTTTAATGTTGCAAGGAGTGCTGAAGTTGTGACTTATTCCTTTTCTGTTACTGCAACAGCTTTTTCAGTCTTAAATTGCAGATAGTGTCAAATTAAATTTTTCTCCTGTCTAGCACAAACAGTATAACTTGGTGAAAAATCTCTTACAATCTCATAGCATCTCGGGAATTATGGTATACTTTCTGATGAAAAATCTCTGTTAAATTTAAACTATCTCTGCTCTTAGGTGCTGCAGTGTCTTTGATTCATCACCAATCTCATGCTTGTATTGAAGCAAAATTGTACTTCATACTTGGTTTGATCTTAAAAATCCATCTATATAGTCAGGTCATTTTTCTGATTTGATTGTTACAATCTTATGAAGAATGTGGATGTGAGGCAGGAGCTACAGGGAGATCCATGGCTGGATTATGCAGCTGAGGTGAATATCCAGAGTGGGGACTATGCTGCTAGTTAATTGGAAAATGAAGAAATTCTTGTGAGGATGATTTGCATGAACCTGTTTGATATATTCAATTCTTTCCACCAAAAAGTGATTAGGAGTAAGAGAGATGCCATGAATAACTATTTTCTCAGATGAAATCAAGAGGTCTGCTGCAAAGCTGAGTGACCTTTAGGATGGATAAAGCTATTTGATGTGTTAATGTAATTGCGAACAAAGAGCTCCTGTTCACATTCTAAAGGGTCTATAACATTTTCTTAGGGAGGGCAGTTATTTGATTATAGCTTTAATTTAAAATGGAATTGAGCTATGATTTTGTAATGAGTTGGCTAGTTGGATGTCCCAGTTTACCAGCTTGTTTTCGATCCTAAAAATGTTCTTTACTTTTATGTGCAGAAGTGGCTTTATTATTGTTTTGGGTTTTAATTGGAGAATTGAAGGATTGATTCTGCAGTGAAGCAAATATCTGAAGACTTGTGTAATTCTGTTAAATTTAAAAAGCCTTTACTTGATTTATAGCTTAGGGGTCCGGTTTCCTTAAGGGTAAACTTGAATAGATAAACAGTGTGTTATACTGTTTGATCCTGGCACTAGTTGTCTGACTTAGGAGGGGTCACCACTCCATAGTAACTTTTTTTAGAATTGAGGAATGTGAAGTCTAACTAACGTTATAAATTTTAGCTTGTCTGTGTTTGATTCAGCATGGTGGAATGTAGTTTCCTTGCCAGTTAATTTCTCATGTTGTGTAGGTTCTACAAGTAGCAGAATAGCCCAAGGTTGCAGTGCTTTCTGTGACTTTAAACAAAATTCTTTTCATAGGAGCATTGGCCTATATTCTGTTAATTGATTTTAATTTAGAAACACCTTTGTGTTTTATTAGAATTGGGTTCTTGCACAGAGTTGTTTGCAGATCCCATAATTTGTCTTTGCTATTGGCATTCATTTAGACTACCAGATACTTATCTGCCTGCTGTTGTGAAGTTAAATTAAGGTTTGTTTCAAAACATAATGTTTGTTCAAGTCTTTGCTGCCTGGTGCAATTCTCCTAGCAACAGGATTTAGTTTAGCTGTTTGAACAGCTGGCTGACTTGTAAAGGAGTGTGATGGGTTCTGGGCACTCCATATAGTGAAATGTTCAGCTTTTAAAGCTAAGAGTGGAGAGCAGTGGTAATATGGGGAATGTAGGCATATGAAGGAAAATGGAGAACTTGCTGAGACCTGTGAGATTAAAAGGATAAAGGAGAAAAGGAAACGACTGACTTGGTAGGATAGCAAGGGAGGTTTGAGAAGAGCTGGAAGAGAGTAGTCTTGGTGGGCAGAAGGACAGGAGTGAGAAAATGAAACATGAGCAGTTGCCAGGGCAGTTAAGTGGAAGGTATTTGGAGGTGAAGAATTGAGAAAACTGTGAGGGTCAGGAATATTTCCCATGTAGATCCTGTTTGTAATTGAAGCTGTTACTCCTGATTCTCTCAGTATTTTTTCAATGTAAACAAACAGAAAAATTATGATAAAAATGTCTCCATTGTGTCCAGCAGAGGACCATATTAATGGTGAAGAGTCATACTCATTCCTATTTGAATATGCAGTTGAAGGTGCCACCTCTTTAAAGCAGGTTGAAGCAATTTGGTGTCCAGCGAGACATGCAATACAAGTGCTGGAAGTGATGCTGGAAGAACATGAAGCAACACATATCTCCATTAAAATGAAGTTAAAGACAGAGATAGGATAAAGGCCAGTACAATGTATTGTGGTGTGGCCTATGCCAGAATAAAACAGTAGCTTTTTCAGAGCAGTTTCAGGCAAATAAAATATAAGAGCACTCGTTGGACTGGACTTGAGTAAAGTACTTGATTCAGTGCTTTGTGAGGAAATACTAGAGAGGATGGGTAAGAAACTCGTTACAGTGATAAATCAAACAAATATTTTCTTTCATTATTTATCTTGTTTAATAGTTTCAGTAGTGCTTATGATAGTAGAAGTAAGGTCAACAAAACTGGGGAAGGGTCTGGGGCACAGGTCTTTTGAGGAGCAGCTGAGGGAGCTGGGGTTGTTCAGCCTGGAGGAAAGGAGGCACAGGGGGGACCTTATTGCTCTCTACAACCACCTTAAAAATAGGTACTGGCAGGGTGGGGGTTAGTCTCTTTTCACAGGTAACAAGTAATAGGAGAAGAGAAAATGGCCTCAAGTTGCACCAGTTTAGATTTGATTTTAGGACAAAATTCTTCTCTGAAAGGGTAGTGAGGCATTGGAACAGGCTGCCCAGGGAAGCGGTGGAATCATCATCCCTGGAAGCGTTCCAACAAACATGTAGGTGTGGCATTTAGGGACATGGTTTAGGGGTGAACATGGCAGTGCTGGGGTAAGGCTTGCACTCGATGGTCTTTGAGATCTTTTCCAACCTAACGATTCTGTGATTCTAAGTAGAGCTATAATGAAACCCAATGGGAAGGCATTTGCCCATAAGAGAGGATTGTGTCAGTATCCAAAAATGATTGAAATTATAGACACGGGAGTAACTGTGACAGAGTAGAACTAAAGATAGCAGATTTAGGGGACAACCGAGGCTCTTCTTATTAGAGTAGGATTTCAAAATTCCTGAGGGAAAGAAGGACTTGGATTTCTTGATATAAAATGACAATGAGCAAAACAGACTCAAAAAAGAAAATGCAATCTAGGATATTTCGGGGTTGGTGTTTACCGTATAAAATGGATGACGTGTTACTGCCGTTGCAAAGGCAGTAGCAAAATATTTTGGGGATCATAAAAGATTTTAGTTGTCCATATTCAAGAAAGATTCCTACTGGGGCAGTTACAAAGAGTCTGATAGTACTGAAAAACCAGTCCTGGGGGACTGTCTCACTTATTTTTTTTTTTGTAGGAAAATAAAGCCTGAAAGAAGGTGAGGTTGCTGTTCATTAAAATGGGAAAGCTGCACTGGGGAGTTTGGAAACAGTTTAAGGGCATTATGGTGAGAGGAGTGAATAGGTGCAGATTGGGTCATATGTAAAATTAGTCTGGAAATTGAGTAGAGTAATTTAGAATTAGAGCAGTGAGCTTCTGAAACATCCTCTGAAGCAATGTGGTGGAAACAAAGTATCTTTTCTGAAAGGCAAGTACAGTTCCTGGATTACCTGGTTCTGCGATAGCAAGGCTGCATGTGATAAACCACGCATGTTATCCTCTTCTGTGGTCTTAGTCCACAGGTTGAAGTCTGTTCTGCAGGACCTACATACTTGTTTAACTCTGGAGTCTGTGTCTTATCAAACTGGCTTATATCCAAGTACCTCAAATCAGTGAAGGGGAATTAAGTTTAACATTCTTGGCAGAAGACTAGTTGGTGAAATAATATACCTTTTCACTCCTTTAATTTTAGGTGAGGTGTGATGGTTTTTTGTATGAAGGCTGATATTTGCTGAAAAATTGAGAAACTTTTCTAAAAGTTTCCTTTTCTTGTCCTTCATTTTGCTGATCAGCTCATATGGTACCCCATAATAGTAAAAAAAAGTCTGCCCCCGATGCAAAAAATGGCACTGTAATACAAAATTAATTATTCTGGTTTTACTATTTATATTTCAGAGTTGGGAGCCTTTGTAGACTACTTTAACTTTGTATTCCTAATCTGTTTGTGTCTTTAGAAAATAATTTATTATCGTGTTTAATATTGGTATTAAAATTCATTTTTATGTCTGTTTTACAGCCTATTCGACACTTGAAATATTCATCCTTTAAGAAATCTTTGCTGGGCACTGTTTCTGACAGTGGAAATGTAACTCTCTGGGATGTAAATAGCCAGAACCCATATCATAATTTTGAAAATACTCATAAAGCACCAGCCTCAGAAATCTGCTTTTCTCCAGTCAATAAGCTGCTGCTTGTAACTGTAGGTTTGGATAAAAGAATTATTCTCTATGACACTTTAAGTAAAAAGTGAGTATATGAAAGACCTTTTGATTTTAGAAGATTCCTTATTTGGGTTTTATAAACTGAAAAAACATGCTTAATTATGACGTGAATTATTTCATTCAGCCCCCATTTAGAATGGTTGAAGTGGTTGGCATATTGCTACTGGAGAACCTGTCCCATGGTCCTTTTTGCTTTTTAAGTTAACAAACAATTAAAAACCCCAAGGCTTGTGGGAACTGATTGAAGTCCAGTTTATGAGTGACGTTCCCCAGTGCTTGTGTATGGGCTTTTGTTGATAGAGAACAGTTTACTTCTGTGAGGGGCAGTACAGCCTGTGGGGACCTTCAGCCACCTGAGCTTAGCTTGCCTGCCTTTCTAGTTCAGATAAAAGATGTAACTGTGGTGCACAGAGCTGCTGAGATAGGGGAGAATATTGGCTGAAAAAGCAGGAAGTATGGGACATGGGTGATGGGACTGTGTAGTAAGAGGGTAGGATGGCAAGTGGTTTTGTGGGACATTGGTTTTAGCATGAGTAGTGCTTTTACTCTAGCTGAATAAAAGCAGGAGTCTGTTTGCATTTTGGAAAGGTGTAGTAGAAGGATGCAGACTAAGACCTGAAGTTCTTCCCAGAGCTGTGGGAAGGGTAGAGTTGATAGGCTTGGAAAGCTAGAGGATGAGAGGATGTATGCAGTATGATAGCTGCTGCAAATGATGATACTAGTAAATAATGTTGGTGTTTGCTATTAAGAAGGCAATGTGATCCTGTCTCTATGAAGTCTTTTCGGGCATATGTAATTTTTTTCTTGTTAAGCATGAATGCTTAGTATAAACCTAATCCTCTGTTTCTTAAGATAGTTCACTGAATTTACTTGGCACTGGAGAAGCTGAACTACTGACCTGTAGCTGAATTGTGAAAGCTTTTATATATATATATATTTCTTTTTTTAGATACTCTGTGTAGAAAAGTCCAAGTTTTGAATTCTAAAAGATTCATCCTATCCTTTCTCGTATTTGAAGGTTACTGACAACAATTGTAGCTGATTTTCCTGTGACCACAGTAGACTTCATGCCTGATGGTACTACTTTGGCTATAGGATGTTCCCGGGGAAAGGTCTGGCAGTATGACTTAAGACAACTGACATCGCCAGTGAAAACAGTTATTGCTCACAAAGGTTGTGTGAAATGCATACGTCTTCAGTTCAGTAGCACTTTTTCCAAGGTAAAAGAAAGCTTTCTTTTTTATTGTTCAATATTCAGATTAATGAAAGCAAAGCATAAGTGTAAGTTCTAAAAAAAGGTTAGCATTCACTGTCTAAGCATTACAGATGCCAACAAAATTGGATCATACCAACACAGAAATTATAAACTGCTTAGTCTTAACTGCTGTTTTAGGCATTGTTAATGTGGAATTCCCCTCACTCCTAGCCTTAGTGTAGAAATAAGTGGAACTTAGTGTTCTAGGTTTTCTGGTGTGAATATATTGCCTTTGCAGATCAGTTTGTGGCACCTCAGGTTCATTTGGAGGCAGTAGCAGAAAGGTCTGTAAGGGCCTTTCTGCTTAAGGAGAAGACATGGGGCTGCTCACCTTGAGGTATTTTGTATGTCCTATATATGGACTTTTGCTGGCATATATAACAGTGGAGAAGTTAACCAAATAATAGAGAAGACTTAAGAGGTTTTTCCAAGGCTTAATTAGGCTCTACTGTATCCAGAAACCCTGTACTTCCATTTAGTGGACACTGAGAGAACCTTTGAAATGGATTCTTTACCACTCTGAGACTTTCCTTCTCCTTTAGCACACTTGCTGCTAGTGGTTAACTATTCCTGTAAAATTTGGAGTCCCTAATAATGTAATCTCTTATTTCTCATATGTCTAAACCTGGGATCAAAATTGACTCATGCAAGGTCACTCCACTGTTAAATTCTGTTGCTATCCTTGTGGAGGTCCTCACAGTATCTGTGTGATAATACGGATATTTCGCATGCTCTTTGAAGTTACATTAAGATACCTTTTTTCTCTATTTATAAAGGCATATCTCCTAGGCAACCTTTGCAACTTGAACTGAATGTTTTTACTGTTTTTAAAAAGGAAAGTATATTGGCATACATTTTTACTTCTGGCTGAAGGCATAATAACTTCTCTTAATTGGTTCTATTTTTTCTTCAGTCTAACCTTACAGGTTCTTCAAATAAACCTGTGTCCAAAAGAGTAGAAGTCAAAGCTGGTAGTAATCTTGGAGGAATTCAAAATACTGGCATCAAAAACATTGCCTCTCAAGCATCAGCAACAGTTTCCTCTCATCTTACATTGACAAATGAGAATAAGGGAGGAGAGATTTTTCAGGAGAAAACAGGTAATGTCATATTCCTACTCTTACAGTATTTGGCGTAATGTGGAAGATAGAAGCGATGTTTCATGTTTTGACCATTACAGTATAAAAGTTTCACTGAGGGAAGGGCATTTGTTAGGAAGAACTGTGTGTATATGCACGCACATCTGCACCTTTTTTCCCTCCCCACTACATAACACATGCTGTGAGACTGTAGGAGGTAAATTGGGTCCTACTATAAGCTTAAGACATGTGAAGTCTTAAAATTGTGGTGGTACTTTGGGACTATCTCTTGCATTCTGACTTCTTGTAGATGATCTTTATGTACATAAGGTAGTTTCGGATGCAATTTCTGCATGGAATGCAAAGCTAAAGGTTTGTAATTCTGTTAACAAATAGGAGTAAAAGACCTCATCAAAAAAAAAAAAAGAAACCAACTAAACAAAACACAGGAAAAAAACCAACCTAGTCCAAAAACCCAAGTGACAACTGAACTGTATTTTTGTGAGAGGCATGATTCCAGTATCACATGGTAGGAAAGATGTTAAATATAGTTGCAAGTATGATTAGTTGTATAACTGTACTTGCTATCTATGCCTCTGAAATTAACAAGTTCTTTGTAAGAATTCTGAGCATTCCAAAACTCTGCCGCTGTGTGAAATGTACTCTTAAAATTTTATTTAATTCAAGAGTTCTGAAAATATCAAATCGGTGACACTGCGAGTTTGATTCTTGCAAAAAATCCTCAATCCATTTTAATGCAGCAGCACTTTTCCCCTCCCTTTTAAAATAAGGAGAAATACATTTAGTAACAGTTAATTAGGCAATAAGCCACTGCAGTCCATAGGGATGTGTATTAATGACCTCCCTTGGGTATGCAGTGAAGTATGAGGTGAAGTAGAATGTTTCCTGTGTATGCAAGAAGTGCTGCTAATCAACATTACTGAATGGGGTGGAAAATTTTATTTTGGTTAAAACATAGGATTTATTATCTCTATTTGAAGATGTAATGGCTGTTACCCCTTAAAGAGGACCATGCATAATACATAAATGTTTTAAGAAAGTAAAGGCTTACCAAGTAAAACAATTTTCCTTAATCTGAATGTTCACTCTAAAAGCAAACATCTCTGAATACTCCAGAAGATACGGTCTTTAAGTTTAAGAATGGGAATGGATGAAATACCGCAAATGGCATTTGTTCTCTGGAATTTCCTCTAGAACCTGTTTATGGGACTTAACTTTGGAGAAATAAGGGACATTCAGCAAAGTAATCTGATAGCATATTTAAACAAAATAAAGGCCTTCTGTCACAGGTAGTTTTAAGGTACAAAAGTATAAATGAAGTCAGAATGTGATGAGAAACTTGGATGTACTTTGAGCTGGCTTCCCGTAAACTCCTATTTAACAACTGTTCTCTGGTTTAGGTACTTTACTACATTTAGATTACTGGGAATGGGTAAAAGTGCACAAGACATTTTGGACCAACTACATTATACTTTTTCCACGTAGATCTAAGTTCTGGCACAGGTTGATACTGCACTTCTAATTTGACTCAGTATACCAAGTATTTATTTAACTAGCAAATACAATCCTGTGTTGGTGTCACAATTGACACATCTGAAGGAGTGGAAAATGTAATATATTAACACATTTAAATGTGAAATCTTAAACATGACTCAAGTTCCACTTAAGGTAAATACTTGGACATGATTAATTGCAGTCACCCACACAGTCATATTTGGATCACTTGAACAAGTAATCCCATGTAGAGAAGTACTTGGAGGTTTTGTGAATATTTTGTGAAATTATGAAAGTTATTTTGGTGGTTGTCTGAGCATCTCAGTTAACTTCTCTAAAAACTGTTGTTTGAATAATTACTGGGGATTTTTTTGGACTTAAGATATGCTTCTATTCTTCAGACAACTGTCCTTAGTACCATGCATACAAAAGCTAACTTTTTTCCCCTCCTGGATTGGATCAGGGATGGGGCTTTAGGGTAGAGTGGGGAAAGGTCCGGGAACAGGTCTGGTTGGGGTTTTTTTGTCTGCAATTTTAACTCCAATTTGATTTTCTAATATTAGAATATTAAATTGATTTTCTAATATTAGAAATAAGCAGAGAATGTACTAACACTAGGAAAGCTTTAAAAAGATGTTTCACGTATTTTCCCTTGGAATGCTTAATGGCCCCAGTACAGCAAATTTCTCTTTTTTGCAGAACAAATTTAAATTTTTATCATCTGAATGTGGTTACCTTATTAGCAGAAGGTGCAGTCACTAGTTTTCATTTCACCTGATCCACTATAAAATTGCTGCATCCATCATATCGATTTCTCTGAACATGGGTGGGTTCTCCAATTTTACAACCCTCTTCTTTAGCTTTTAGTTGTAGTCACCTTTGTTGACAGCCCAAATGAGGAAGTTAAAATTGCCCCTCTAACTGGCATCTGCAGACGGTTCTAAAGTGCTTACTGGACTTCCCAGGTGTCAGGCTTGGTGTGAGATTGTTCAGCCATAATGTATGTTATTTTTGGAAAAGGTCGGTTACTAACTGAATGTTTTTGTCCTTTGAAGGTTTTCCCCATAGTTCCAGCTTGGATGTCATTCCCTCTAAAGAAACAGATCATGGGAAAAGTGCTGAATTAAATAACTTTGATGATTTGGGTCGAAGTAGTTTAGGAGATGTGTTTTCTCCAGTCAGAGATGGTAAGTTACTAATACTGAAATTTGTAAAGCATCATTTGTGTGCATGTGGTGTGACAAAATGTCATTTGTGTCTTATTGACTGCTGTACCTACTTGGTATTTTAATTTGTCTTTGATTATGAACTCGATGCAATGATACAAATAAACACTTTATTTGTCTGTGTTCTGCTATCTTGTAGATATTATTGCTAATAAAGTGACTGAAGATCCTCAAGGAAAAGGAAATGGTAAGCATATGCCAGTGAGAGGCCTTTGGAGGTCTGTGCTAGTTCTCACATTGAAAACAAACAAATGACAAAAGCAGACGCTGAAACAACTTTTCTGGAAATTGTCTGACACATTGAGGCAGTAACAGGAAGTCAAGAGTATGGTCCTAAAGTGATTGGTTTTTTTCCTTTTTACAATTTATAGTGATACACAGAGGCTTTTCATGTTTTCTTACTTTTATAAGGATGGTGGCAGCATAAGTTGGATTTAAGGATTTAGTTTTTGTGGGGTGCATTTTTTGGTGATTTCTTTTGTTAACCAGTTTTGTATGAGTGTGCAGGCATTTTAATTGTGGGACAGATTTGGTGTGGGTGTTAATTGACCTGTGTGTTTCATCTTTCCCTTTTCATTTTAGGCCTGGATTTCCAGTCCTACCTTGTGGGTTTGGATTTTCTGCCACAGCCGACCACTGCCTTTCCAGTAAAAAGAAACTCAGTGAGCAGTAGTGCACAAGGGATACAGTCTAGCCCGTTACATGTACTTGTGGGATCTCCAATTAAAGAAGAAGAAGAACATCCAGAGACTGACACTAAGAAAATAAGTCTTGGGAAACAAGAATCTAAAGAAGTCTTAAAGCAGGTATTCGTGTTATGAGTGGTCTTTTTAGAATCTTGACAGAATGTTACTACTTGAAGAAAAAAATCCTGAATAATGCCCTATCTAATTTTATTTTGCAATTCTGTTCACACACTATTAACACAAATCTGTAAAACCTTGTGTGATTTAGGTGAATTGGCCTTCAGCAATGGAAGATAAATGTATGTTTGTCTTAAATAAGATCAGGTTACATAAGTTTACGTGAAACAAAACAGGTAGCCTGAGGAGTATTTTGATTTTTCTAGAAAATCAAGAAGGATCACTAAATGGTTGCACCAGTATGATCGATTGTTGATTGTTAGATCAATTCCACCCTCTTCTTTCCCTGTTCTCCATCTCCCTCTTTTTCTTGAGATATCTTTGATATGCCTCTGCACAGAGCTTTGCTACTTTTGTATTGCTCTTGAGAAGTCTGAGTTTGCTAGGAATGATATAACTTACTCACAACATTTTTGATGTGAAAATTAAGAGGGCCCCGCCTTTTGCACTTGCTTCTGTGTGCCCACTTGAGGTAATTTGAAATGTTCTAGCAATCAATTTTTCAGATATCTTGCTAGGAAATGAAAAGCACATATTTCTGAGTAGATTCCTAAAAGCAAAAGATATTTGAAAGTGCATTTCGGAAAACTTAGTCTTCAAGTGCAATTAGACAATTGTAACAAGTAGATTTCATCTTTAAAAGAAAAAAAATATTTTTGTTGTCAGGTTTCAAAGTCAAGCTTATCAAGCATAGAACCTATAACTCTAAGTTCTCCACCATCATCCACTCCTGATGCAAACGAGAAACTAGTGAAGAGTATTCAGGCCCATCCTGCATATGATCTACCAGTAAATGGTACTACCTCAACAAGTAAGTTGATAATTTTGGCTAGGTGTGGGTGATTGAAAACTGATGTGAAATCTGGTAAAATGGACTTAGCATTAAAAAGGAACATCTGATCTCGATTCTTTAAATCGAGCCAGCCCTCCTAGAATGTCTCTAGTTGCTTCTGAAAAGACTGGTTCTAAATCTGATTTGGTTTTTTTTACCAAGCAATATTTGAGGTAAAATTAATTAAACAAACAATGATTTTTTTAAAAGTATCAGTGTAATGTGGTAGATGAGGGCTTTTTACTTGTCTTGAGGGTTCTCAATATTTTATTTTCAATCGTAAAGGTTCAAAGATAACATCACCTGTCACTGCTGGAGTTGCAAGTTCGTTGTCAGAAAAAATAGCAGAAACCATTGGGAGTAGCAGACCAAATGCACCTCTGACATCAATTCAAATAAACTTCATTCAGAACATGATACAAGAAACAATGGATGACTTCAGGTACTGGTATTCATGCAGAGTGTTGTTGTTTTCATGACATGTTTTCTTAATGAGGTGTTTCAGCATCTGCTCTAACAAATTTCTCTTTGGATTAGAAAATTACACCATTTATAGCCCTATTTTTTAAAATCTAGGTATGAAACTTAGTTTTTAATAGCTCTGATGACTAATTAGACTGATGCCTCTGAGGGCTGTCGGTGTATGACTTTGCTGATGTTTCCAGAATGAGTGAATATTTCTCAGATGGTAAATTTAGTCTGCATAGTGAGGTCCTTACTCTTTTCCTGAATCCTTGCACTGTTTTCTTTCCGCTATTGCTTATCTCCCTATCCCAGCAGGAGAAGTTTCAAGTTGATGCTGAGGAGAGTTTGACTTAGCCAGTTCACTTGTGTTGGCTTTGATTGTTGTTAGCTGGGCATGTGTAAGGTAAAACAGGGTGTGTGTATTTCTGCTGGTGAAGCTTGGCATTGAAATAATGTCTGTGCTGTAAGTGATGGTTGGTGTCAGATTACTTTGTGGATCCAACCAACATTCCAATTGTCTTGAAAGAAATCAAATTAGTACGGTTCTATTTAGAGTGGAGTTTGAAGAAGGTGAAGAAGTTAAGAGAATTGTATCTAGGGGATCACTTCCCAACCCATGTTTAAGTTGAAGTAGGTTAAATGGAGATGATGGAGAGAAGAATTGCTGGGCAGGGGAAATGCTGCTGTCTTGGTGACAAAAAGCAATGCAAAACTAGCTTAGTACTGTGTACTATGGCTGTTCTGTATCTGTCAACAGAAAAAATACGTCGGATGTTATTTATGTCTTTACATAAATATAGTATGGTAAAACTCCCCTGGGATTTTTTGGCAGTAAACACACATCTGATGAAAACCTGTAACAGATGTGACTTAAAATGCAGTCTATGTATTGCAGATGTGTTTTCTTTAAAGTCTGTGTTCAGGCGTCCCAGAGTTAGAAGTTATGCTTGCCAGTCTTTCACTTCTAGTACATGAGATCTGGAGCCTTAAATACTGTGTTTTTCCTCTGACCTATACTTTCTGGAGTGGCTGGAAAGCTCTGCTGGCCCTTTTCCCAGTTGTAAGTTGCAGATACATTTAAACTAATCATAAAGGATTGTTAGTACTGGGGTCAGTAAGAGGAAAGGGAGCTATTGTAAGCTTCTCATTGATGTAACTGCCTTTCAGCTGCTGGAATCTGAGGAAAGGATTTTTATCTTTCTTGCCTGAAATTCATTCTTCTTCAAGTAATAGGGGAAAAAACCACAGACCTTTAGGAAAGGACCAGGAATAATATGCAATTCATTTGGTTCCAAAAAGATGTTTGTTTCTTTATCTCCCTGTCTTTGGGAGATAACCTACATCTTTGGATTTATAAGGTGCTAGCTGTCATGTATACTTGATACACTCAAAGTAGATTGCCTCCAGTAAGAGTTCTGTATTACAGTAATCTGTGGAAGGAGAAAGTGAAGATTCCGTTTGGGTTTGCGGTATGTTTGAGGAAAGGAAAATGAAGTAAGATCTGTGTGCCCCCACTTAAGAAACACTTTACTTTGTCAGGCCAGTGGTACCCGTAGCACAGTACTCGGTCCCAGACAAGTGCACTGTGCTGCACTGTTCAGGAAAAACTTGTAAGCTTGCCTGATTTTCTGTGAGCTGTTCTCCTTGTTCTTCCTCAGCATCTGGAACTATTGCATTAGTGTCATGTTCAGAGGCTATTTTCAGAGGCTATGGTTTTTGAAGTGTGGAATGATTATCCATTAATTAATGAATTCATGTCCACTTCACAGATTAACCTGGATTATTCTGCAGGCTTGAGGATAATGTATCACTTATCACAGTTGATGTTTTGGGCCCTTTTACAAAAAGGTGCTGAAATTCATGTATTGGAAAGGTGTATCTCCACGTACAGATAAATATCTTTCTCTGTGGTGCTTGTGATCAAGGAATTGAAAATCAGCTTTGAATGGTAAAAATGAAAGGAGCTTATAGTTTGCAAGTGAAAAAAAGGATATCGCCATATGTATGTTTGTTTCTAAACTGAAAAGGTTCTACATCTTTTTATATGCTGAAAAAAATGGTACTTATGAAAATCAATGTCATATGAAAAGTATTCCAAAAATATGCTGTAGAGGATTGTATTTCATGGTCTAAGGGTTTCTAGACTCTTGTTGGGAGTGAAGGTAAGGAATTGTGAGGTTTTGAGTCCTCAGGGTTGGAGAGAGACTGCTTCCTAAATAAGTCTAAGCATTGTCCTTTTGCAATTCTTCCCCCAGAGAAGCATGCCATCGAGATATTGTGAATTTGCAATTGGAGATGATCAAGCAATTCCATATGCAGTTGGTATGTACAAAGACCATGATGGGAAATGTATTCAATTTTCAATTTTTGATAATACCAATCTTTTCTCAAAACTGAAAATGCATTTTGTTTATTAAGACCAAGAAAGGGAGGATTTGCTATGAAGGAGGGGGGAAGTATGAATAGGAATCAGTTAAATTGTTTTTTGTTTGATTAATAAAGGGAACCTGGGGATTGAATAGGTATGAATTCCATATTTCAGGAGTTATAAACAGGTTCAGCTGTCCTTTGGAAAGGGCCAGAGTCTGGGGTAAGGAGAAGATAGATGGAATTCAAATAGAAAGCTTCACTTGTACACACTGTATGCATACTGAGCTATTCTGTATTCTTTAGCTTCACCTTTTTATGAATCTTTGTTCTTTTGATCTGCATTAAAAAGACCTTGTCTCGGTACTGAACATTTTAATGGAATCTGCATTAGGAGATTCTCATCCTGAAGAACTGCAAAATATCCTTTGATAAAATATTCACTAATGTATTAATGATCAAAATACTGTATGTCAGCATAAAAAGGAAAATCTTACTTATCAGAAGTTTTTAAAAACAGAATTATCTACGTTATTTCATTTTCAAAAGAAATGTGAAAGTCAATAGGATAAAGCTGGAATTATTAACTTTATTACTACTGATTGGGACTTTTTTCTTTTCTGTAGAATGAAATGCACGCTTTACTTGAAAGATACTCTGTAAATGAAAGCTTAGTAGCTGAAATAGAGAGACTGCGAGAGGAAAACAAAAGACTGAGGACTCACTTCTGAAAGATTTACATTGCTAATTTTATTAGCATGAACTCACTACAGGTGGTGTGTTGTCTATGACAGATCATCTATCATCACTGAAGTATTGTTTGAAGACCTGCTATTATTTTGAACATGAATCTGTTCTTCTAAATAACTGGTGTAAGATACTATATGTAATTATAAAATTTGTAGCAGATAGGCACTGTATAAAGAACGTTTGCATCCTCTTGCTAACCACCTTGAAACGCAGCCTTCTAACAGAAAAACTAAAAGGACAAGTACGTTATTGGAGTTTTAGCAATACATAAAGTGCCTTTTCATAAACAAAATTAAACCAGGACAAATGCTTTTACTGCAAGAACTTTTTTATATATACCTACTTTTCTATCTGCTTCTTTATTCTGCTGCTGTCAGAAACAATCACTACAGCTTGCCTTTCAATCACTTTTCTTGAAGAAAAAGGGGAGCGAAAGCTCCTCTTTTGCACAACATGGAGTCTTGTTTACAAAGAGCTGGAAAGTACAGTAGTCAGTTAAGTTTATTCAACTGGCAATTCTTCTGTCCTGAGTAAAACTAGAGCTTGAAAATATTCCCAAATTTGGTGCCACAATCTTACTGAATTCGTAAGTTTGTTGTTCTTGCAAATGCTACATCAACTGCACAGTGAGATTTTTTTGTTACTACCTTGGCTGTGAATCCAGAATTCTTTTTACCTGTATTTGAATGTTGTCCTAGCTTGTCCGATTTGAATGCAACTTTAGTCTTCAAAATGTAAGTATATTTATAATATAGCCATTAATGATACAGCAGTGTGTAAATGAGGTCTTTCAGTCTTTGGCTCAAGCACCTTTTGTGCCCAACCTCCCCTTCCATTCATAGTGAACAACACTTAATATTGAGCAGTTTTGTTGCAGTTTTGAGTCTTGCTGGTTTAGCATTATTGTGGCCTTCTTGAGATAGCTGCATACCAAATCTATTATCTTGTATGATTAACAACCATTAAAGAGAGATCATTACTTCAGTAGCATAATACTATCATACTGGTGTGTAAACATTTCTGAAATGAAACTCAGTATGACGTCCTGACTATTGAAGTGTGTGGGATATTTGGCTTGGCCTTTATTTTGCCAAGAAGATTAAATTAAAACTTCAATTTTAAATTATTTTAAAAATTAAATGAAAATGTTAAAGTGAGATAAAAATTCCTCTGAAAGACTTCTTCTACAGGTGCTTTGTGCTATTTAAGTTGTTCTGGAGGCTTCTTAATTTTCCCTCTAATATTTGCTTGTTTTTTTCACAAATTCAGAACTCAAGGAAAGTCTGAAGAACATGGCAGGTTAGTTAGTTACAACATCTAGTGTTTAAATCCATGATGACACTCTTCTACTAAATGAGTAGATAAATAATGAAAGCCATACTGTATAGTGTAACTTATTTTTATATGTTGCAAAAGTAAAGAAAAACTCCAAACCTCTCTATAACTTTTCCTTACCTTTAACTTTTTTTTTAAAAAGAGACTTCCTTTTTGTAATGTCATTTAATGAAAAACACAGTCTTGTAGCAAAATGAGGGTGTTCAAGTAGTCTTTAATATTAGGGAAATTACTTTAAATGTCTGTTCTACTGCTTTTTATAAGCTTTTAAAAGTATTTCTAGATCACATATAACTTCATAGTGAAAGGAAGCAAAGAACGCTGGGGTTTTTTTACTAACTTAACACACAGTGTAGAGAACTCTTTGGTAAGTTCATATGATATGTAAGCTTGACACATAGACCGCACAGTTCATGAAGACAGTAGTAGCTGAAGGTAGCAAAAATATCTTAGCATTCTTCTATGTGCTTTCCAGTATTAATGAAGTAACCTTGCATATTTCCATCTCTTGATTTGTTTCCTCAAGTGCTCTTGCTGGTGTACCCGGAGGACAGCAGGGAATTAGACAAGTATCTTGGGTATTTTGCTTGTAGGTAATTTGTTTTCTTGACTCAAAACTGTATAATGTTTTTAATTCCCATATGGCGGTGACTATAGCAAGAGTGATTAAAAAGATTTTTAGGGCTTTTGTCCGTATCTCAGGATAACTGTAGTGCAAGTGGCTACGTACACATGGTGTGTGGAGCCCCACTCTGCCTATCACTATAAGGGTATGTTTTGCCTTGTACACAATCTGATTTGTATGTTAAAATAAAGCTTGTTTTAACCTTTTTGAGAAAAAAGCTGTGGTGACCTGCTTATTAAAGAGAATAATCTGTGTTGTAATTGTTATGCTTCATCAGGCACGATCGATTTGAAATTCTGGAGTAATCTCTCTTCTGCCTCAGTGGCTTGGTGTAGACCATCCAATCATTTCCACAGAAATGTTCACAATACCTCATGTTCTTGGAGTAAAGGACAGATGAGCAGTTCCCCCTTCCAACTTGAAAACTCGTACAGTCATGCCAGAGAGATCATGTTCACAGCTAAAAATCATGTTCAAGCAGATGTTTTGGGCAGGGGAAATAATCTTGTCTCCTAAGCTCCTGGTGAGTTGGAGATCCTGCATCTTCTTCATGTTAAACTTAAGAGATGTTTAATTTTTTTAATTCCCTTCTCTCATGCAAATACAGACTTTCTGTGATGAGAAGTTTATTTGCAGTTTCAAGGTAGGTAGGGTTTGAAAACTGATTTTGACTAATTGATTTATTCTCATAAAAATGCAAAATGCCAGCATGTTCTTACTTCCTGGCAGCAGTCCACCAGTGCCTGATACACACGCCGTACTCTTCATAAGCACAACAAGGATGAATTTGGAAGTTGCACATTGCCCCTTCTCTACAAGGAACGTGGCATACTAGAAGAAAGAACATGCTTTACAGACTGCATTGCCAAACTCTACAGTTCCTTGCCAGCAGATACCCTAGATACTAAAACTAAAGATGAAAAATGATTGTAGATATTTGCATACAAAGGTAACAGATCTGATACTGCTGAGTGCTTAAGGCTGACAGGTGCTGTCTGTGCTTGCCCATCAGTTCACTTGTGTCTGTGTGTCATTACTGGTGCATGTCAAGAGCTGCACTTTCTGGTCTGTCTGAGTACAGCCATTTTCACATCACCTCAGGCCATGCATCTGGGCGATGCTGAACAGATTCTCAACTGTGGAAAGAATCTTGTACTCTTTCGTAAGCATCCTGTGCCAGGCTCTGGCAAAGATAAGCTATAAGGTCAGAGGGACAAGAATAAAAAATTCTGAGGTGTTTTCAGGATTAACTGTGAAATTAGCTGTGAATCTGGATGTCTCTCTGTAGCCAAGGAAGTACAGACAGTACCTGTGCACTTCATATTTTCGTATTTGTCTGGCACAGCTCTGGGACAAGGAAACTTAACAGCGGAATCATACTCAATGACTGTTTCAAAAGTCATGGAAAGCACATCTTTTTTTAGGTGATTTTGGCAGTTGAAGCAGTGATACATTTGTGGGACTAAGCGACACATCCTTCAGATGTTCAGATCTGGACAATGTCATATCTAGCGTGCTCTCTACAGCAGTTGCTAATAACACTTTTTGCTACACAGCTACTTTTACTAAAGTTAGGGGCTCATGGTATGTTTCCAATTTTTTTTGTGTGGAAAGTTATCCTAGAGCTAGAATGCATATCTAATGTTTTCAGAATAAACAGAGAAACTTTTGGGGCAGTGCAAATGCACATGATAAACTGTGGATTATTAAGAGCACCTTTGAGGTGGTAGGTGGGGATGATGACACAAGGAAAGCTGCTCTTGGTCCAGAAGGCACTCGATTTTGAGAGGAATCTTAGAATCCACTAAATCTGCAGAAACTTACAAGTTATTCTCTCTTCACCTGGATGTAAACAGCAGCTGACTGAAAATGAAGGAAAGAGAAGTGTGGACTGCTGATGCTTATTTCTTAGCCTCATTAGCACTTTAAACATCCAGACCTAAACTCAAGTAGAAAGCAGCATTCCCTCTTCTGGAGAGACTGTATCATAGCTGAAGATGTTTGGTGGAGCAACAACTACCCTATTTTGGACTGTGCCTATCCTGAACCAGTTCTGGCCTCCAAATGCTGGTGCAGCATAAACAGTAATGCCCATGTTGTTTTGGGGCTAAACCATTTAGAATTTTCTAAATGTCTGGCTTGGGGCTCTAAAACTGGCTGATGAGTGTCCAAATCCATCCACTCTCCATCATGTACTAGAACAGTTCTCTGAAACAACTGCCCAGCTTTCTATTACCAATTGTCCCATGTAACCACTGGCCTAGTTGCAGACATGATTTTGGAGGGGGTTTAAAACTGTCATTATACCTCTGAGGATCACCTGAGATGTGTTCTGGTGGTAGAAGCTTCTGTTATTCTTACTAGCAGAATATTTCTCTCCGTTAGTTCTAAGATGTGTGAGTTGCAGCACAAATGCTCATGCCTTGGGCTCTCTCTCTTGAATTCCTCATTTGTCCTCTCATTCCAGCTAAAAATACCAAGGCTCATATAATGGAAAGTTATTATGGTTCCTTTCCAATTTCTTACACTACGAGGTTCTGTCTCTTTATGGAAATTGCTGAGAGACAATGCTTTTTCAGCCTATTATTTTGCAAGAATGATAACCCTGATTTATTCTTTTCATCCCTACTTGTCCTCTGAGTAATGGAGAAGGAACAAAATTACAGAGAGAAAAGGACGCATGAGAAAAGAACACAATTTCCTATACGGGTTATTTACATACAAGTGCCTTTGCTGGTTATAAAAATACACATTAACTAACACAGGGCAGAACTGTTTCAGAATTAATTTAAAAAAATTAATACTATAAATAAATACTAGTGTTCGGTTGCCTTACTGTAACACTACTTACCAGAATGCCTGAATACCCAGAGGTGTCCAGCTGGGGATATTTTTTATAATTATCAAGTTGCAGAGGGTGAGCTGTGTTTTCTGAATAGCAATTCTTCATATTTTCATAAAGTCTTAGACTGGCCCATCAAAATTTAGGGTGAATAAACCCAATTAATCATTTTTTGAAAGTTTTGGGCTAAGTAGATGGAATTGTCCCCCTAATTTCATAGCATCTAAACTGAAGCAGTCGTGGGTTTCTGCTGTTCCAGTTCTTATCACTGGACTTTTTTTATGAAGAAGCTGATGCAATTTATCCAGGTCCACCTAAATAAACAGAAAGGGTGCAAGATCTATCTAAAGCTTTAAGAGTCAAAGCACTTTGGTCTGCCACTTACTACCATCCACTCAAGTTTTAAATTTCCAACATGACACAAGTGTCTGCAGATTTGTCCTTTTTTTTTGTTGCTGAAATACATCCTCTTGACAAGAGAAGTCAGCAAATTAAGGCAAGCTTAAATTAAATAGACCCTATGTCCTCATGTCATGATACCGAAAATTCTTTCCATGACACGTTTGCCTTAATGAAATTACATGTGGTGCTGGAGGTCGCACTCCCCCATTGTCTCCATGGTTTGGAGAAAAAATGTCACTGCTCTGTGTCCACAATACTTGTCCCCGGAGTCCTATCTCTTAGCAGCTCCTCCAGCTTTGAGAAAGCTGCTGACTCCCTGCCTCTCAGCAACAGCAGAAGGAATTACAAGTTTCCTTCCCCCGGGAGGCATTTTGCCCTGCTCCTAGAGCCCCTCTCCCAGAGTGGTGCCCAGCACTGTCTCATTCCGCCAGTGCCCATATCGTGCTGCAGGGTGTCCTTCCACAGGGATGTGCTCCACCAGAGGCAGGTCACACCATTAACTGAGGCTCACTTCCCATGGCGTGGATGGGTAAGGCTCACGAATATACATAAATGCCATTGCTTGTTTCCATGGTAACTTTGATGCTTCAGAATGGAAAAGACAAGCCAGGAACAACAGGAGACCTGCAGGGAGGTAACAGCACTTCAGTTGCATATATTTGAGTTGCCCTGTGCTATTCTGCAGTGCCAGAAATCCCACCTATGCCAGACGGTCATGCTATGATGATACTCCAATGATCCTATGATTTCTGTATTTACCCATCCCATGGCTGATTTTGCTATTTATTTTGTGTAGTTTTGGGGGGCTTTTTAAAGGTTACTTTCTGCACCAGGTTTAGGCAAACATCAGTGGCATCGGTGTGACTGCTGTGTATCCTCTAAGGACAGTATAGAGGTCAGTGGTATGAATGCTTTGAAAGCTATGCCATGCTTTACAGAAATACAGGGGTTTATGTATGAAATATTCCCATTTACATGGGAATACCATTGGGACCAAACAAGATAAGCATTACTCTACCTTTTAAAAAGTGTTTGTCTTTGTAAAGTTGAAATGCACTTTGATCTCAGTTAACCGACAGTACTTAATTGTTGCTGACCTCTTACAAGTTTAATGCCTAGTCACGTAGTGTATGCATTCATTTCACTGTTGAAAGCTGTTTTTGTCCCTGTCTTACTTCAGTGCCAATTGTGTGGCAAACTTCATTGGAAGAGTAATCTTGTACTGAGTGAGAGAATTGGTAGCTTGTCAATATTTCAATCTCAACAATGACCAAGACTTTCATACTTGCAGAAATGACAAGTCTCATCACCACCACCACCTAATCATCGTCATCGTCATCATCATCATCATTCATCATCATCTTTGTCAGGAGGTCTCCTTCAGGGCAAGGTAAATGTTAAGGAAAGTCTCCTGTCCGGTCATCCCGGAGCCACCCTGGCAGTCACACATGCACCACCTGAGCTGAGACCGAAGCCCTTTCACAGCTACACACCCCGCACTCAACACAGTCAGACCAGGTTTCCTTATCTCCTTACCGGCTCGTCCCCAGGTTTCCTATAGCAGTCTCAGACGTCCCGATCCTTAAAATAATTTAATCTCGGTGCAATAATTAAATAACAAAATAACAGCTCGAGCTGGTGGCTCCGGGGAGGGAGCACGAACAAAGGAAACCCTGTGCTTTTATCCCTTTAGAGTCTTTAGTCCCCAAGTGTGGGGATCGTCGGCTCCCGCTGTGTCTCTGAGTGCCCGGTCCCCTGGCGCCACAGGTCCCCGGGCCCTTTGGTACGCAAAGGGCGGCACTTCACGGCCCCCTGCCTGAGGCTTTCGTGGCTTGCAAACCGAGCTACCTGCACTGAATGTATTCCTCAATAGTAAAGAAACCAAAATATTTCCTATCGAGTCCTTAGATTTCACAGATGGTTTACAATGCTCGTGACTTTCGCCTGTTCCCATCAGCTCAGTCTCTGCATACATCGTAGCAGAATCACTAGGAAGAGTATGAAGATTTGTCTTTTGAGGGAGTTGATTGCGATGCTGTCAATCAGTTTAGCAGTCCAGCACTCTGGACAGAGTGTGACTACCGGGGAGAGCCCACCTTTCGATTTACTGTGTTGCGTGTTATTTGTCCTCCTTTCCCAGAAATTACACTGGGCTTGAGAAATCCGACTACTTGTTGATCAGAGCATGCTTAGGAAGGAGGGAGAAGGAGAAACAGACCTAATGATGACTGAGCAATTAACCTGATTGACCCGCTAATCTCCTTTGAAGATGGGGACCTTGAAGCTGATCTACAATTGAAGAGAAAACCCCAACTACTAGTGCAACTGGTCCTCTCAGCTGACGTGCTTTGAAAAAATTCCTTCTTAATGCCTCCGTTACACAGCAGATCAACTGTTTCACATTTTTCTACACTGAAGCTGATCTTCCTAGTAAATTGGTAGGTACTACCTTAACCTGGGGACCACAAGGCTTGGCTAATAGAAGTCAGCTCCAGCTGCATCAGAAAAGATGGAGACATTTCTTGCCACAGTTGGTGTGTGTTAAGAGCATCGAAGAATGAAAACAGCTCTCAGAGGATTTACAGCCCTTGCCACACACTGAGTCACAGCACCGAGGATTCAATAACGGGAGCCCTCCAGGTCCTTGAAATGCTTCTTTCAATGAGCATCCACTCCATCACACCAAGGTTAAGCGTAAACAAACTTTTCTATCCATATACTTGTCTCGGCCACATATTGGGTTTTCCTGATAATGCCACGGCAAACTCTGAAGGAGAAAGCAGTACAGCTACTCCTTGTACTATTTCAGCATCGGGGATCAAATTAACATCCCCGAGGGTGGGATAGCTTAATCAGACTTCAGAGGGCTTGTCTGAGGGCTCTTTTTAAAAACAACAAAATAAATTGGTACCTGTGGGGTTGTGCAATGAACACTGACAGGGAAGAGGCGGAGGGAAGGATGGAGCTAAAGGGCAATGAGTGGGACCTCGCTCAGCTTTGGGGAGCATGAGACACTCAGGCCGCGGCCGCGGGGGTGGCAGCAGACCTGGCTCTCGGGTGCTGCTGCCCTCCTTTCCCCTCGGCGCAGCTCCCGAGGCCGTCCGGGCACAGGCTGCTCGCTGCACGGCGGGGCAGGCGGGAGGGGGACGGGCTGACGGGCGCTGACCGCGGCGGTGCCGCCCGCGATGGGGACCCGGGGGCGGCCCCGGGGGCAGC
>VWZT01008915.1:1453536-1490456 GCA_013397055.1 Pachycephala philippinensis
GCGGGGCGGGCGGTAAGTGACCCCTTGGCGTGAGCCCTGGCCACCGCGGCCTCCTTGTGCCCCTGCCCATCCTCCTGAGGTGGGCTCCTCACGGCAGTGGTCTGGCGTAGCAGGATAGGTCAGTTTTGAAGAAGCCTGATAAACAGATTTTCATTCCAACAGTTTACGGTGAAGAGATGAAAAGCGATTTAAATTTCATTTTAGAGCTACATGAAAGCAATATCACTTTAATGAATTTTTTTAATTGATAATTGTTCTTGGTAATTAAGATATGAAATATTCACTAGGACCTACATTACATTCTAGGGACAGAAGGAAGAAGTGAAAGAAAAATAGGATGCTATCAGATGACCTCTTTTGTGGTGGCTCATTTCCTTCCACTATGAAAACAGTAAACTTCCTAAAGCTAAGCGCAAGGCAAAAAGTCGTTTTAACTATTTCAGTGAGTATTTATAACCTCTCTCTTAGAGGACCAGACCTTCTCTAACCCAGTGTTGTTGTAACTATGCAGCTCTAAGAGTAGAGTGAGACTTCACATGACCCCATAGTCAGAGGTCTGAGTGACGTTGTGGGGTGCCCTGCTTCACCTCTCGCCTGCAAGAAAATGTTACTAGTGGAGATGAAGATGTCTGGACAGAAAGACTAGTCAGTATTTCTGTTTCAATTCGGGTAGAGCAGGAGCTAGAGGTAAAATTCTCCTCGGTCGTGATAAGCAGCCTATGAACATATTGTCTTTGTCATAAGCTTTTAGTAATTGTCAAATTCACTCTCATTTGCCAGAAAAGTTACCTTAAGTCTTGAAATAGTCACCTTAACACAAGGTCTGACAGCTGTTGGAGAACAGCAATCTTTGCTAATGCCACACCTGTGCAAGATAACCCTGAGAAGGTGCTAGACGTGACTCCAGGGTGGCTGGGCTGTATCAGCATGTGTGCGGGTGCAAACTGTGGGGGAATTAAGGCTCTTTGTGGCTCAGTCCTTTCTTTTAAAGGAGTGAGAACATACAGTCTCCTTTTCCAATTCCCTTTGATGTGGGTTTTGGAGGAATTTGGAGACAGCAGCTCTCAACTGCAAAAGGAGCCTTGCTTACAGAACCAAGGGTCTCTTGATAGCTACCTTTGAGTCGACCATATACATATAGATGTGTATATATATAGTTTTCATGTTGGTTCTGGTCCTGTGAATGACCCCAGTCATGGGACAATCTTATTTATTGCCTTTCAAAGCTTGGCTGGAAACCATGGCATAAAGGTACTCAGTGTTGTCAGATTTTAATGGTTCTTCATGTACCTCGCAGCAGAGAATGGGAGTCCAACAGGTGCTTACAGGGGCCGGGTGGCAACTTCAGCTCTTACCTTTTATACTTAGATGCATTTAAGTACTTAATGGTCTTGGAGTTTTAGCATGGATTCATGTGCTTGTTTTCACTAGTCAGAAGTTCAGGTCAGGCTATTCTTTATGGGATAAAGGACTTAGTAATGTGATAGGAAAAGAAATACCAAGATTCGGGCCAGATGACCTTAAAGCTAATTCAGGAGGGTGTGGAATTGTGATTGGAATTGTTATTTGTGGCCACAATGTAAGGTATCGATTGGATTCTGAATTATTTTGACTATCTTGTTTGTATCTTTTAACAATAATAAAATTTCCTATCAGCCTCTGGTCAGTAGGAGTGGAAATAAGTAAAGGCAACAATGAGGTTTTAAAGCCTCTGACTCACTAGTTGCTACACTTTTAGGCTTCAGTGCATAGCAGAGCATGTTCCTCAGAGACAAATCACCTTTTTCTTCTTTTGTAGCTGTTTCAATTTGACAAGAGTTCTTCTGAGACTCTGTTTATATGTGAAATGGCTGTAGTTCAGGCAGGGAGAGGAAATTTTTGTTAATTTCTGAAGACAGTGGATTCTGTGGTCATTCACACATTTCTCAAGAGTGAGTTACATGGCTTTGTGGATGCCATGAGGGGTATTGGCTTCTCCTGGGGTAGTCTGTTAGTCTTGATAGCATTCAGCTGTGGTCCTTGAGTAAAAAAAAATCTTAGTAGGTGGCATAGATGTTACAGATGCCTTTGTTTCTCAGTTTTTCATTGACAGAGATACTTCCAGCCAATTGTGTTCAGTGCAGAACTGAGAGGTGGAGCAGAGAGCAACATCCCTAGGCAACATCCTGAAGAGGGTCCCCTCTCCATCCAGTGAAGATCCATTTCTCTCCATTGAGGGTATGACTGGAAGTCCAGGTAGATAATTTAAGAGCTCAAGGTTGGGTAGTACATGTACAGCCTGCCCTTCATCCATTTGCAGGCACGTCCAGGTTCATTTCAGGTTTGCTGCCTGTGCTGAACATTGCTGTTGGGTAGTGTGCCTAAAGGAGTAGGGACAAGGGAAGAGCAAGGGGCCTGTGAAGTCATGAAAGAGTCATTTTCATATGACTGAAAGATCTTTTCCTCCCTTTTTCTTATTTTTCCCTACAGTCTGTGGACTGTTTTTAATCTTTTGTTTGTTTACTAATGGTAATGGCCATTGGCATTTACAGCAGAAACAGGGGAACACCCACATTTCATATGACAACAAGCAAAAGCAATAGTTTGGGGTTCAGATTTTAATAAGATTGGTTAAAGAAGTGTATAGAAGTGTAAAGAAGTGTAAAGCATAGTTCTTTATAAACTATTGTGAGTGTTTATTTCAAAAATATTTTTCTTCATTCTAGCTACTTTGAGATGGCTTTTGTTTATTCTTTATCGATGACTGCACTGATGTTGAGCTTCTGTTCTTATTTCTAGAAAATGTAGTAGAGTGCTATTCTGTTTATTTGGAGAAAGGCAGTATATTCCTGACTAATAGGCTGAAATAAAGCAATGAAGAACAGTGTCACAAATCTGCATAAAAGCAAAGTTTGTCAGTGTGAGACATGGTGTGGTGAGTAATTACTGAATAGCCAGGCCAGAAGGAAAGTTTTCCTTGGGTCTGTTAGGTATTATTATTTTTTTTTAAATTTTCTACTTTAAAACAACATAATGAGGACATTTTCACATTCGGCATAAATGACTTTTTCTTGTTAATCTTAAGAGTGGTCTATAGGAACATTGTGTTTAATGACAGTTAATTTGGAGTTCAGTGGTTTTGTTTTTCCTTAAAACAATGTCTTCTCAATTTATGACAGTTTCACTGTGCATTTTCTGTTAAAACAGAGTAGAATGGCACCTTCTTTGTCTTTACTGTTTTTCCTATTATACATTTCAAGTGTGTGTCCTCTTACTTCTGTCAGTTCATTTTGGCCTCTGGTTCCCATGTAATGAGGGATCAAGGTCAAAATGGTTTCAGGAGACCATTTCTTAATGTGAAGACTCTCCAGGGCTGCCAGAAATAACCAACAATTAATGCAAGTACTGTTTTAATACTTGTTTGGAGTTGAGTCACACTGATGCTTGTAGCATGAATTCGTAGCACAGGGAAAACAAACACTGTGTGCTTGGCACCAGGCAGCTTCAGGTTTGAAGAACCATAAGGGAGATGTAAGTGGGTGAAACCCAGGAGGAGGTAGTAAATAAAACAAGACTGGATGGTAATCAGTGTTTGGTATGAGAGAATTAAACTGAGTAATCTGAGGAGGTGTTGAAGCAGAGGAAAACAAAAACAAAGTCAAAAGTATGCTGGAGACCATATGTGAAGGTTGATGGTTATTTGGTTTGAAATGTATTAGGAAAGCAAGCAGAGATGAACCTGTGGTTTCAGCTGAAAATAAAGTACCTAGCATGTGGCTGAGGGAGGGCAGAGCAATGAACCTCTCATTTTATTGAGCTGCATGGGTTGGATAAACAACTTGTAAATAAATTTGAAACAAGTATTATCCCAATTTAAGGAACAGTGGCTTTTAAAAGTGAAACTTATGATGTTCATTGTGTTTCTTCATTGCTTGGCTGAAGATGAATGGCTGGATTTAGCTCTCAGATCGTAAAGCTGCATTATGTGTTATCCTGAAATTAGGGGATAGACATAACCAACAGGTACAAAGCGTAGGAGTTTCATAGTCTGGGAATAACTGTGATAATGGAAAGACTCAGGAAAATGCTTTAACTTCTAGACAGTGTTTTACTGTTTACTTACAGAGAGTAAGTATAGTCTCACTGCTACAACAGTGGAAACCGTGAAAACCACCAAGGCTGATATAGAAAACCTGTGATTAATTTTATTGTCTTAATAGTCATGTGGTGATTCACAGAAAGTGCCAGGGATTTTTCCATTTCAAATGGATTGTTATTTTACTTGCATACTTTCTAAGTAATAAAGCTGAAATGATTTGTAATAGAGCTCAGCTGAAGTAGATGGATCTATACCAGAAGAGGATTTGTTCCAGTTTCCTCTTCTGTATTCATTAGAACAATTGGGAAACTGTTATTTTCATGATGTAATGCACTGGTTGTTTTAAGAGCTAATTCCCAAACAACGTGCTAATTGGCCTGAAATAGTGTGGTGCATGTGGTGCCCCCTTGGGATTTGAAGTTACAGATGATCCCATTTGTTAGTGGCTTCAGAAATTAAACCTCTCATGAGTGTTTTAACTGTGCTTTTGTAAGGACTGAGTGAGTAAGTGCATGATAGTTTGAAACACAGTGTTCAGAGCAATTGTTCTATATTACATGATTGCTGGGCAAATTAGACTTGCAGTGGAAATTTCCTTGCAGGCTCCTGTGCTGAAGTTTTTGGCTCACCAGCATAGGGTTGCAAAGATGTTACAGAAGGTACAACACATACCCTGTTCTAATTTTGCAGTAAACTAGAAACCATTTAGCAACTTCTAATGGAAAAGCAAGATAGATACTTAGAAAGAAGAGTACAGCGTATAAACAGAGGCTTGAAACTTATTAATCAAATAGCATTTCACCTAATTTTTCTGTATGTTCTGTTGCCAAGATGCTATGCTTTTATATTGACACTGCTTCACTACATTGTTGAGTGGTGGAAGAGGATTTGGAAAGAGTTTTGACTTTTTACAGCTTTGTAAAGGATGGTGAACATTTCAGCTGTTTGGAATTTAGATTGACAGTTTTAACTGGATGTGCCTGAGCAGCTCATCAGGGACACAACATTGATTAAGATCTTGCTCCCTCCCCACCTGTCCTCCCTCCCTCATTTAGGCTTCTGACTCAACTTGATTAGCTGAACAACTCTGTTCTTAATTTTTCAGATTTGCTCAGGCTGTCTCCAGAGTAGGGAAGATGATATTGTGCTGGATTTCATTTGGTCCATGTAGGTGATTTCATGACTGTGAGAACAGGGAATGTGTTTTGTTTTCAAATTAAAGGTTATGTTTTTGTGTGGTGAGGTCCCAAACTCAAGGAGCAGTTTCTGGAGTGATTCCTACAGTGAGCAAAAACCTACTGCGTGGTTGTGTGCCAAGATCAATGGTGGCATTCCTGCTGCTGAGACTCTCCTGCCTTGGGACTCATCTCTGGGCTGAGTCTACCATGAGAGACATCGAAGGTATAAAACCGGTGGGTAAGTAGATGTTTACTGATGAATAATGATTCAATTATATAACTTAACTGTAATGTCTGCTAATGGGAGTGAAGTGCAGAGTGAAAGAGGCATCGTAGGCCAGTATATGTGAAATGTGAATTAATTCAAACAATGTAGAGAACATTGGAGAGTTCTGCAGTATTTTTGTGAGTGTTATATATGCCTCATTTTAATTGCTTGATGTTATTCTGCCAAGCTGCATGAAATTAAATAAAAGGAAACTTACAATGGAACAAACAGGAAATGAAATAATAAGTGGAGTAAGATGTCTCTGGAGAGAATGGCAAGGGATTTGCAGTAATATTTGAGAAGTTATTAGATGTGAGAGTCCCACCTGTGTGCTCCAGCAGCCTTGTTTTTCTCACACCCGTATAAAATTACCTAAACTACAACATGGAGAGAAGTGAAGGTGGGAAAGGCTGCATGCGAGAGCAGCAGAGGCTGGATGCAGAGGCATTTGGAGTGGGATACAGAAGGAATGTTATATTTCTTCCTTCCCCCTCTCTGCACCCCTCACCACAGCAAGTTTGGATTGGACATGACCACAACAACTGAAGAAACAATAATTTGGGAATATTTGAGTCAATGAAGTGTGGTGTCCTACAGTGTTTTCTCCACCTATTCTCTGAAGTTGATGCCCATCATCCACGACTCCTGAGTTGCCCTAATACTTGAGTACCTCTCATTTTCCTCTGGCTGCTCTCCATTACTTGCAGCCTCCTCATGCATCCCTGAAATCACTGAGCAGTACTCCAGTTCTGCCTCCATGAATTCTTTGAGCCCTGTGCTATAGGTGGTTGAACTCATGCTAGGCTCAGAATTTCCTAGAGGAGCACTGTCAGACTGCATAGTCTGTTTTTCAGCCACATGACATTAGTTTGGGAGGGAGGCTAGTTTTGGCTAACTTGATACATTGTGGGCAAGATCTTCTTGCTGTGCAGTCACCAGCAGCAATAAAGACTTTTCTAGTTCCATCTTCTGTACAGTGCAGGTGCTGCTGTCATTGTCAGGGCTTGTTAAGCTGTTTCCTCTAGTGCTGCTAGCCTTGCCATCAAAAATGGAACCACTTGCATATGCTACTTATCATTACATTTACTGTTACACGGCGTAAGCCTTGTCAAATGGGAGAAATTTGTCCCTTCATAAATGGAATTTCAGCGTAATATGCATTGGCCAGCCTTGGTTTCTCTACTGTATAGGCTTTGCAGCACTGCAGCTTGGTCAAAGCAGTGTTTTCAGCATGCTACTGTGATTTCAACTACACAGAAAGAACCAGTCTGCTGGTTACCAGGCTGGATAATACTGTTAGTTTTTTTGAACAAAATGTTTGCATCTTAGTCAATGTGCCTTTTTTTTATTTTTCTTTTTTTTTTCCCCCACTTAATACAATGGAGTTAGCATTTTGGCTGACTGCGGCTCCCACTGGAGCTGATTGAGCTGGCATTTCTGTTCTCTAAGCCTTCTGTTTGTGGTTTCCATAAAGTTGAAAGTAGTTCTTGGTGCTGATTATGTTTTTTTTCTGGCCTAAAATTTCATCCCAATTTCATCTGTACCAGATAACCCTTCTTGGGTTTATTGAATCTTTTCCAAAATTAAGAGGAAAGCATTCTCTGTGAAGTTTTCTTAATTTGAAATGGTCTGTGGTATTTCTGCTAGAGTAAACACCTTTTGCTCTACATGTAGTCTTTTTTTTTGGAGTGAGTTTGATATGGGACTCAGGGCATCAAAACCATTTGGCTTATTGAACTGTAAGATGGGAATACTCTTTTTCTGTCAGGCCTGTGAGCTCCCTCCTGGTAAGCTGTAGTAAACTCTTAAATATTAGTATTGAAATTTTTCATGCCATCTGCCTTTTTATTTGATGTCTCATCAGAATGTTTGGGGTTATTTTTGAAAATGAATCTGTGGGAAAAAAATGTATTGTTTTGTCACTTGCAAAAGCCCCTTCTGTCATGGGCTTTGCAGGGTAGGTTTGGCAGAAGTCGGCATTTTTAGAGGAAAATGCTCTGCTGCTTTTATTTAATTCTTGCCAAGTTTAGAAGTCTCTGAAAAATATGTGTCAGTAAGAAAATTCTGAAAGCTTACCTGTCATCTCTGTGCAATTAAGCAGCGGATGTCCCATCCTCGCTGAGCAAGCAAGAATGCTGCAGCCCAGGGTTATTGTGTGTTTGAGCAGACCTCCCTAAGCATTTCCTTGTTGCTGCAGGCTGAGGTTAAACTGCATCCTGAAACAGAAGTACCTAGTGACCTGCAGGTTAGTTAAATGCAGATAAAATACAAGCCAGGCTGTGTCAGGAGATGGAAAGAGGGGGAAGGAAGGTGGCAGGAGGGATTTGGACATGGGCCCTGGTGACTCAGGGTGGGAAAGGGAGGGAAGTTGCCTTGGAAAACAGGAGTTCTACTGGAAGATGCTGTGGTTGCTCAGAGATGTCTCTGGACCTCTTTTCAGGTCCTCAACTCTTACCCTTTCCTGGTTTCTATAAAGAGCTACACAAGCATGAGAAAAGGATCCTGGTGAGAGCCTGAAGTCTGTCTTTGGAGCAGGGCTTGGGTACCAGGTTTTGCACATTGGTTTTTACTGGTCTGCATAACACAAGCACTGCCACCACATTTGCACTTTTAAGTTCTGTCATGCAGAGATTAGTGTCTGTTGGCACTGAGATTGAGACAGTATTTACACGTTTTGTCTCGTAGAATGTTCATGTGTACCTTATTTGAGCTTTGATTTTATATATATTTACTCCATTCTTGCATTGTTTTGGGAAAACATGTTGTTAGTAGATGTAAACCTGAGACATGATTTAAATAGGATGAAAGTTATTCAAAATAGGAATTGTCTTGAGGTTTTTTTTCTTGTGTCTTCAAATATTAATTCTTTGATTAATATTTTATGTGATTGAGTTTGTAGTATGAATTTTACCAGTTCCATACAGGAAGCAGCAAATACAAATTGTGTGATCTAACAGCTCAACAGATCTAACAGCTTTAAATTCCCCCTGCACTGCTGTGTTAGACATCAGTTTCACAGACTGTCCTCATGGATCCTGCTCACCTGCTAAACCTCACTGCTTTATCCATGGCAGCATCATTTCTAACCATGTCTGGTAAAGCCTTGAGGCTTCACTGGGGCTCCTGTCAGGAACCATATGTATACCTAATAAGTCACAGTCACAGTCCTGGAGGGCTTGCCATCTGAGTGGAGAAAGACACAGCAGGTAAGTGACACACTCAAGCAGAGGAAAAAGAAGAGGCAGGAGTGGGATGGCTTGGCCAGATGTGGCTTGGTTTGGTGTTGCAGTTGGTGGGCAGTGCTACCCCATCACCAGGTTCAGTCTCTGCCAACACTGTCAGGTGTAACATACAGTCCTCTGCAGGTGAAGCTTCTCCTCAGAAACAGCTTGGCTTCATCCTCACATCAGTCAAACAATGCCCCATGGTTCCTTTCACTGAAAAGTTGTTATAGAACCAAACCCTTTAGCAGTCAAATCCCCGTCATTGCAAGTTTAAATTTATTTGTTCCCATATTAGCAAATGGCCATGCATTCCTCATTGTCTTCTGGTTTGAAGGACTGTTTTTTTGTTTTCTATTTTGGCTTAGACAAATCACGTGTTTTTTACTTGGACAGGCGTGGCTTTTACCTTATGAGCATGTTTACAGTAGAGTTGTTGCTGCAAGTGTACCTCTATAGACACATCTGACACCTTTGAGCTTCTTCATTGACAGACTGTTAGCAGCACAGTTGCCGCAGTGTGAAGGTCAGTACCAGGTGACCAGATTTAATTCGAGTATTCTAGTTTTTGGGATTTTTTTATAGAACCTAGATTTCTGGACACTGAAGACCTAAGTCTGCTGCAGAAAACTTGTGGTCTTCTTTAGAAGGCTCAGTATATCGTGATTCATCTCAAGCCTCTGGCCAGCCTCAGGGCCCTTCTCCAAAGCAGTTCTGAAAGCAACATCAGTTCCCTTGGCTGCACTTTCCTGGTCTCATGATGGAACCACACATAGTTTGGAATCATCCTGCACTCACAGGTCCTACAGGCACTGCATCTTGCACTGCTAAACCTTGTTTTGGGTTCATTGTCATGCTTTTCTTCCCTTCTGTTGCTCAACTCTGTCGTTAAAGACCACTTTGAAGGAACTTCCTTAATAATGAGCTTTCTGCCAGGTAATTTTCCCTTGCTCTTGTTTATCCTTTAAGTAGTTTATCTGATTTATACATCTTATACTTTTGCTGACTATTCCCACTTTTTCTAGTTTAGCCTATGTAGTAGTTTGCCAAATGATTTATTAAAATCCAAAGAGATTACAGTCACATTTTTTGTGGGAATAAAATAGAAAAGAGACATTTTGGACTAGTGTGCCATGATCAGTCTTCTGTAATGCATTTGATCTGCTTTTGTTTTCCATTCTTTTGTCAAGACTTGTGTGCTATCTGTAGATGACTGATGTGTCTGTGCTACCAAAATGACTTTCTTCCCTCTTTCCTCCCAAATACAGACACCATATTTGGCTTTCTTCAGTCATGTGGTACTACCTCATTTGATGGATTTATTTAATATCTGTGCTATCAGACTTAAAATTTCATGTACCAGTTCTTTCGGTGCTCTGTGATTAAGATTGTTCTGCCACCCAGACTTGACAGCAATAAGCTCTTTGGATTTTGCTTCTATCTCAGTAATTTCTATCCCTGAGAACTCATTCTTATTAGCTGTCATGTGTCTGCTCCACTGTTCAGCATCAGTTTGGGTTTTTTTGAAAATGAGTGGAGATACTAATTTCTTTTGGGAGCTATGTGTACATTTCATAGATTACCCTACTCCAGTGAAGAATTTATTTCATGTGCTTACTGTGGTCATTTCTTTGTTGTTGTGGTTTGGTTTTTTTTTTTGGTTTTTTTTTTTTTTCTTTGTTCTTATTTTTTTGTTTGTTTCTTTTTGTAATTAAAATGTGGCTGAATGACTGTCTCATTATCTATATTCTCTTTGAAGTCTGTTTGGTTCATCTTCAGCAACACGGCTGTTATCTGTCTCATGAACTCTGAGGACACATGTGCTTGTGGGTTTTAGGACAGCAGAAAATATTCAGCAGTTACCCTTTTCCATGTGTAAGATCTCTCTTTACTGTTTCTCCTTGAAGTTGTCTTGTGCTGTACCCTTCTCTTACCAGACTTTCTTCCCTTGGGGTAAAAGCTGGTATAATAGCTGTGTCACTGCTTCCTTCAGGAAATTCAACATCACTGCACACATGTCATGAAGGGTCTCTGCTTTTTTAGTGACTTTGTGGAAGTAAAGAAAATGATTGTGGGAGAGCAGAAGGATGATGTGGGTTGTCTTTCAAATAACAGAGAGAAGACAATGAAAGCATGTATGTCTGTAAAAAGTACTATGGACTGCAGGTAGAGCATCTAATTAATCTGAAGGTAGGTACTTTTTAGTATTGGGCTTTCTGTCACATAATGAAGAAGAGGCTCAATATTTCTGAAATATTCCGGAGCAATTCCATTGCTAGTGGTGCAGATCACAAAATAAACCCCAGAGTTTTACAGTGTTTTTCTGGGGAAGAATTGAAATGCATTGATCTATCTTTCTGGGTTTTTTAAGAAGTCTAGCAATTAGTAGCTTTGCAGACTTTCAGTGTCAGCTTTTTCTTTCTGAAGATAGTTCACACAATAAAGAGTGACCCAGTCTTGGAGTGGGTGCAGAAGCAGCATGGGTTTTGAAAAATTTTAGCCAGCTCTAATTGCTCCGTGCCGAGGACGTAACTATACAGTGAGTTTTGAATGAATGTAAACTGCACCAGTCTAATTCTGTGTGGACAATTCATTGACTCTTTGTTATCTTCTGGAAAAAAATTGCTGCAAAGCAGCAGGGAGGTATTTTTAGTTTTCTTCTAGTGCTTCTGTGGAAGCAGAGAAATTAAATAAGGGCACCTTGCTTAAAAGAGCACAGATAAAATTGTATGCTACCACTGCTAGCTTTACTCAAAGATCCATGTCTGCTGCCATGTGTAAGATGCACTCACTGTGAACCCTCCACCTGACAAACTGTAGCACTCTGGAAGCTGAAGCAGTTTGTGACCTGAGGAGATAGTGCTGAGGGGTGGAGGAAGATGTTCACGTCTCTGGTCCTGATGCAGGGATACACTCAAGTTTCAGCTGTCAGAGTGTGATCAGACAAAAGACTGCAAGCAGAGCTGGCCTCGTGAAGAACCTGCTCAGTTCTGGCAGGGTTTGGTAGCACCAGTACTGTGAGATTCAGACTGGACTAAGCTGTTCTGGAGTCATCTCAGAAGTACTGCTGCTTCTGGACATTGCCTGACCATGTGAGTCCTGAGAGGGACAGGCTGGCTCCACAAAGAGCTGCTTGGCTTTCTAGGGTGTTTATCAGGTTGGAGCACTAGACTTGAAATGAATCCAGATTTTCACTCTATGCTAATGCCAAGTTAGCCAGTCTTCCCAGAACTGGAGTGCTAAACTATTCAGTGCAGATCCACTGGTGTCTTTGTAGGCATCAGAACCAACCTGTTAGGACTAAATCAGGGCAGGAGACAAGTGGCTGTGAACCTGAGCTGACTGCATGTGCCTTGTGCTTTTGCTCAGAAAGCCACAGGTTTTTTCCATAAAGGTTTGGTAGTTTAATCTCAAGGTTTTTTAAAATTAATTCCCGAAGTAACCAGCTGGGGAAAGCAGCTTTCCCAGGGCAAACTGGGAACTGTAACACAAAGGGAGGTTGGATTAGCTGGAACTGCAGTAGGTGCCTGTTTCCCCTTACCAAGGCTGGTGTATGTGTTTGTATGATGGGATTTTTTTAAGATGACATTCAGTATGTTCTGGCAGGTAAGGGGGAGCCTATAGCCAGAGCTTTGAGCTACATGTTTTTAGCTATCTGTTTACTTAGTATTTGGGAAAGAAATAAATGTTTTATTACGTGTGTCTGTACGATGATGATATTATAAAAATTCTAGCTGGGCTTCAAGCATTCTGCTGCTTGCTTACTGGGAGCCAGCAGGGCTAAATAAGATTTTGCCTTTTTTTTTCACCATAGATGCAATCCTAGATGTCTTTCTATATCCAGAATAATCACAGAAAGCAAATCTAACTAACACCCTGCAACTGCCTGACCTCCATGCCCATGTGACAGTGCCCTTGATCCCTGACTCTTTTTGTTCCTCACCAGATTTCTGTCTTCCATTGTTCTGCTCTACAACTGCAGGTTTTTGTACGGTATTGGAAAGCTTTAAATCTGTGCTAAATGTAAGCATGAAGAGTAGATGACTGTGGATGCAGAAAGAATGCAATTGTTTTCCATTTGAGTATCAAAACACAGTCTCAGTGTGTACGCACACAGGAGTCATACCACACTCCTGTAGGCATGAGTTGACATCCTTACTAAGTTTTTACATTTGTTTTCTTACATCCATACTGCTTCAGTTTCAAATGGACTAAATTCTAGCCACTCTTCTTAGCCAAAGCTATAAAATAAATTAGCTGTCCCTCTGGATGATTAGGCCAGACGTGTTAGGGAAACATGATGAGAAATTGTCACTGTGAGTGCTGTAGCACTCATCATCCTCATGTATACATTGACAGAAATGGACGTCCAGGAAAAACAATCCCTGTAAGGGCTCTCAGTTAAAAATGTTACCTTTACAGGTGCCTGTAACTGTCCCTTGCTGTGAAGAAAGAGATTTGAAGCAACTGCAATTCTTTCAGTTTCAGATATTGAAAGCATGGAAGACAACTAGATTTTATAGTCTTTATAGTTGGCTTATTTTTTTTTCCCTGTTAGTGGGAGGAAATGGTGCAGCAGTTTTGTAAACACTTCTAATGCTCAGTTTCTGGAGTGGAACTGGATTTGATAAAAAACCTTATCAGAAATCCTGCAGTTTAACTCTACAGGAATCAATAGAACTATCAGGTTGATTATGTAAAAGGTATTTGAAAGGCTGGAGAGGATGAACAGCAATGTTTGCTCTCTTTCATTAAAGAAGAATCAACAGCAGGATGCAGAACTTAGTGTTTTGCAATTCAGAAGTTTCAGGCTATGGTAATAAATTAGAAGATCAAATTACAGCAGTACTTTGATTTAAAAAAACAAAACAAAAAAGCTCACCCAAAACATATGGAAAGAGGGTACTATTGGATATTATAATTTCTTTTGCCTGAAAAATATCATTTTGATATATAAACAGTATCATTTATGAAAGAGAAGTTGCTGAGTTGTATTTATATTAGTGTGAAAACTTAATTTCTCTTCCAGTTTGTTTACTGGAGGCCATCACAGTTTGTACAAGCAGCTATGTGTGTGTGATAATGACTAATAGGGTGGCTGTTGATGATATTGAATGTTTTAAAGCTATTAGTTTAAATGCTTTAGGTTTATTATTAAAAATGAGGAACTAGATTCTTAAATAGATAACATACATAACCTCAAGAAAATAAAATATAACATATTGGAGTCTTATGGAAGCTTCAACTAAAACTGTTTGCCAACAAATTTTTTTAAATCAGATTAGCTCTTAGTTGAAGTCTCTGCTCTATAATGTTTGGATTGCCAGAGACCACAGGGAATATCTCTTTCCGTTGTAATTAAATTGAAGGGAGTCATGTTTATGTTACATCTTTGAAAGCCCCGCTTTGAAGGCATGTAAGAGAGCCCCCTTCAGCAAGGGAAATGCTGTAGGCAAATGCAGTGGATATTGATACAAATGTATGCTTTTTAATGAAGAAATCTTAGAGACCAAAGTTTGACAACAGCAGAGGTGAAATGAGAAACACTTGGGCAAATGCACCAACCTGAAACCTATATAATTGATCATGATATGAGCACAATAAAATAAAGGTTAAGAATCACAAAATCTCATGAAGCAATGGCTCTGAAGAGGCTGGAGCAGAGCGGGTAATTATTCATGGGCCTGTGATCTCTCCAGCACAAACAGTTCTGTGCTGCTACTGAGGTCAGCACTGCTTGGCCTTTTGCAGTGCTACTGCCGTGAGCGCAGTTGAGAAATTGTGGTTATATTGTGAAGATGACCAGGTTTTAAGTTCAGTAAACTTTCTCCCTCATCCCTAAGAGCTAAAATGAAGTGACTTTCTTTATGGTCCTGTTTCGACAGAGGTAGTTCTCTTCTGCTGTTCATTAACATCCCCAGAGCTTTATGTTGTATCACAAGGGTTGTTTTCCTCTCTTGCCCCACTCTAATCTGTAATTCCTTGTGGGTGATGCCATGGTGTTTGATTTCTGGCTGGTATTTGAGACTTTGATATACTATTCAATCTCTATCTCTTTCTAAGAACTTCTAGGTGTTTGTCATTGCACTGGGTGTCCCTGGAGAGTTTTGAGGGTGGTGAGCTGCAGTGGTGGCCTCTGTGAGTAGGGCCCAGAGGCTGCCCCAAGCTGGACAGGGCCGGCTCCAGTGGACCCACCACAGGACACAGTAGAGCCCAACAGCCATGAGTGTTGTACCTCTGTAAAAAACTAATGAAAAGGGGGGAAAAAAATCCTGGGCAGGAAAAGGAAGGGGGGGGAAAGTGACAAAGAGCAGAGGGAAACAGAGGTCAGAGAAGAAGATGGAGGAGGGAGAGGAAAAGATGCTTCATGGTACCTTGACAGATATTGTAGCCTGAGGTGGAGCCCACACTGCAGACAAATTTTTTCCTTAAGAACGGTAGCCTTTGGGAAGAGGCTCTTTGGGAGCAAGGGAGAAGAGCAAGAGGGAAGGGGGTAGTAGAGAGGAACCACTGTGTACTGACTGGAATGCTCCTGTTTCCCCTGTGCTGCTCAGGGATTGGAGGGTGGAGGAGTGTGAGGAGTGAAATTGAGTCTGGAAGGGAAAGGAGGAAGGATGTTGCTTTAATGTTTGTCTGTGTTTCTCTTGACAATAAATTGAAGGAGTTTTCATCTGTCAAGTCTGTCTTGTCTGTGAAGGTAGTTGGTAAGCAGTATCTCTGCCTTTATCTCCGCCCACGAGCTTTGTCATCCTATTTCCTCCTCCTTTCCTGCTGAAGAGGAGTGAGCAGCAGCTAGCTGGGCATTTGACTGTTTGCTGAGGTTCTCCAGCACTTTATGCTTGTGGTGGCTCAAGAGGTACATAGTGGTCTACCTTCTAATGATAAGAAACTTTAGCTGTGTATTATACCACTGTTTTGCATGTCAGGCACACATACTCTGTGAAAAGCAATAGGAGCAGAGAACTAGTTGATTCTTTAAAAATTACACCATGAAATAGACTTGTAGCATTTTTAATTTCAATACGTTTTATTTTATCTGGAATTCTGATTATCTGTGTTATCTCTTATCTTCCCTCTTTACTGGGTAGTTAGTCCAGTGGCCAGGCAGGGAAGGGCTTTGGAGTGAAAAAAATTAATTCCATTGTAAAGTCTCACTGACTTCAGTGAGCTCATGGAGGCATTAACCCTACAAGAGTCTCTCTGCATGGTTTGATCTTTGGTTTTAAGAAGTATTTCTCTAGAATTCAGTATCAAGCCATGTGGGACATTTAGGGGAGTTTGCAACATGAAACAGATGGCAGTTTCTTTGGAGGAAGCTAGTCTGAGAATTGAAACCCATTCTAATTAAGCAGTTGACAGGTTGAGTCTCTCATCTTTTCTGAGCAGTCTGTGGCAAAATTAAAAATGCGAATCCTGGAAATAGTTAACTAAAGGCATCATTTTGTCCGTGCAAGTTGCTTCATTGAACTGAATGGGATTTCTCCAGCGATCAGTCACCTGTGCTCAAGTGTTTCCAGGGTTTGCACCTTTCATCTGTGAAGATCTAGAGTAAGGTTTTTCAAGCTCAGGCATGTCAAAGCTCAGGGAGTCTAATTTTTGTTGACTTTGAGATATTGAAAGCCCTAAAGCCACAGTACTGAGAAATACATAAACACTTTCTTCACCCCCACAGACTTAAGCAGCCTAAGCCTGTTTCTAAGTACTCAGCTGTTGAGGTTCTACCCTTAATTCCCTCCTAACCTTAAATTCTGGGTGTGCAGGTTTTTCAAAGATGCTAAAGCATCTTTGTCTTTAGGCCAACTTTCAGAGGCACCAGGACAGGTGAATTATCTAGCCACTAGCTATTTCAAAGGAGGATAGTTTCAACTACTAGAAGTGCTTGTAATACCCACCAGGTGCCTCTATATCTTCTGAGCTCAGTGAAAAGTTTGAAATGACACAAAACCCAAGTAATTTTAAGTATTTTGTGGATATCTGATTTCGAAACATACCTGAACGTGTTTGTTGAGGCAGAATAAGTGTTGCTACACTTTTGGGCAAGGGTAGGTAGCTTGCTAATAGCAGGAAGTAGTTACAGTATAGAAGGAGGATGGAAAGCATATGAACTTTTCTTTTCTGTTCTTCTTTGCTTTTGAAAAGCCCAGGTGTATCCATTAAAATACATCAGGTTTTATCTTCCTCATTTTGAAATCTACAAATTTAAAGTAGAGGCACTTGAACCTTTTGCTCCTACTTTCAGTCGTAGAAATACCTGTTGTAAGGACCATGTACTTGTATCTCTTTCTCCTTCATGTTGCTGAAAACAGAATGACAGTAGCACTTAACATTTTCTATCAACATGAGAAAACTTCAGCATTTCTCCCTCTCATATTATGGACGATTGTCATGGGTAAAGTGGGGATTGAGGTTTGCTGAATTATAAAATGCATCTGTTTGATCTTGTATGTAGTGGATCAAAAAAGAGCCAGTTCTCATTATTTTGTGCTTTCCTCGAAATGTTTTGGTGCAGCTGAAATGTGCTATTACTATAAGAAGTATGGAGAAAGACATAGGTTTTCTGTCCTCTGGCAGTATGTGTGAAATAAAAATGAAGCATTAAAATTAGGATGTGGTGGTATATATTCAAATCTATGTGAAGGTTTTGTTTTGAATAGGTGCATTTCAAATTGTCTCTAAGAACAGAAAGACATTTAAAAATGTGGTTTCTATTTACCTGTGCTCATTTCTTTTCTTAAAGGTACTTGCTTAACACTGTAATTCATAATTTGTTGATATATAACACTTTAAAATGTTCTGCAGTGCTTTCCACAACACAGTTTAACAAAACAAAATTTAAGACATTACTAAAGGACTGGTATCTGTCTCTAGAGCAATGAGGCAAGAATTACTGCAAAGACATGCCTTGTCAAAGTACCCAGCCTTCTCGGTGAAGTGCTTACATATCTGATAAAGTTCTGATTCATTTCTTCATCTTACTTTTGTTTTTATAAATGCCTGTGTCTTGGTGCTTAGTTCTTCTAAATGTGAGATGTAGGAAATGGAACAGATGTTTGTATAACTACTTATTGAGCTCATGGAAGAAATGCGTAAAGTGGTATTTTCATTGTTATAATGAAACTATAATTACATTTGCTTGTGAGGTTTGAATTGGGTTCTTAACAGGAGCATGTTCAACAGGCAAAAAAATATTAAATGGCATAAAATATCATGTGATATTCGAATAATGAAAAATGTATCACTTAACAGTGTTTGCATTATTCAGAGTTATACACATACAAGTGTCTGCTCTAATCCCTTGCCAGTATGTTGTCTTGGTAACCAGCTACCTGCACACCTGCTCAGCTTCTGCAAGTGAGGGGAAATGGATGGTTATTGGCCACAAATATATTGAAATGGAATATAAAAATCCAGCAGAATATTAATATTTAATAAGGCTGTGCCTTCAAACTTCAGTGTTCTAGCTAGTTTCTAGCAGCAAGTTTTATACCTGAACAAAAAGAGATTTGACATCATTTGTGTTCTTTCTGTAAAGCAGGGAGAAGTCAAATTCAAATTCGTACCCAAAGATCCTATAACACAAAGAAGAATATCAGCAGTGTGTATATTAAAAATAGTGTTATTCTGGTGAGAGTCTATTGTCTACTGAGTAACTGCTTTGGAGTACTTAATAACTGTTGAGGAATTAATCACTTTTCAAAACACTTCCTGTTTGTGACTGAACTGAACTATCAGTTCCATACAGGTACATGGACCTGAGCACCAGAAACTGGTGACAGGGGATTTGGGAGGAGTAGGGCAGGCAGATAAAATGCTGTTAGGATTGGACCTTAAAATACCTTCTGCTTTGGCTGAACTTCATTGGGAGAGTTTTACTTTAATTTGAAATAATTTCTCCTGCTTGCTTTATAATTACAACCTTCTACTGAACTTGAAGAACTTAACACAGGGATTTTACGAGCTGGTGAAGAAGGCTCGTATGGGCATTTTTTAATTTCAACTCCAACTTCATGAGTAACTGCTAGAAAAATGGGATTTTTGACTAACTAGTATTTCATAACTATATCTGGAAAAATATAAAGAAAGCAAAAATGTGAGTAAAATACCTAAAATATGAGAATGGGCACCAAAACAGTTTTGTGGCACTGAGGTGCCTGGTGCACAATTGGAGCCAGAAATAAGCCAGAATGGGTATGGGATTGGGGTATGTATGATGCTGTGTGCAAACTGATGGTATCCCACTAGGAAATGTCTTCCCAATGCATGGACAGAGTGAGCTTGCACTTGCCTACTGCTGTAGTTGTAAACCTTTGCTGAGAGATATCTATCTATACAGACAGGTGTATAGTCACAGATGACAAAGAAAAAGTTACAACCCCGAAAAGGGCAACTACTTGATGTTAACCAGATGCAGATTTAGCAGATTGTCTCCTGGGTAGGATAATGCATGTCACTCCAGCATTTCTTGTCGGGGATGTTCTAGGCATCCATTTGCACAGTGTTATATACAGTCCTGAAAGTATTGATTTTGAATCACAAAATGGGAGCACATTGCTTTAAAAGCGTTTCTCCTTGTAGGATAAAAACTGGATGTGTTTTGCCTTAGTTTTTTTTTTTTCAGTCCCATTTTAAAATATTGAGCATTAGGAATTAAAAAGTTATATGGAGTTAGAAGTCCAGCTTTTTTTAAAAAGCCAGACTGAACCTGTATTCATGTTATTGTGCAAGTGGATTTGTTCTAACAACTGGTGCTCTTTTAAAAATGCCCTTTATCTCAGTTATTTTTGTAATGCAGGGTCTTACACAAATGTGTGGTACAAAGAGTTGAACTGTGTGATCTGGCAAGGTGGAGTTCACCTTCCAAAAAAAAAAAGGCAGGAAGTCTGTATTCTAAGTTACATGTGAAATATCTTGCATTCAAAAGCTGGTTTTAGTCTTTTTGTTTGTGCTCGTGTTTCAGTAGCCTTGACAGCACACTAGGTTCTGCCCACGCAGAGGAAGGCTGTTTCGTTGTCCTAATGTATAGATCCCATTGCACAAGACACATGGCAAAAACAAATGAATCACCACAGGAAGAGTTTCAAACTTAAGCTATATTTACTCCTGTGCTTACTCAGAAGTTGATCTAAGATGAACTGGGTCTTTTTTTAGAATAATGTGTATGGATATGTGTGTAATTTATATACATACAATAGAAAAATGGAGTCTTGTAGGTTTCTCATTAGCTACTATTATTACTATTATTATTATTAGCTATTAGGTTAGCTATTAGTAAAAGTCTCTAAGGGTAAATTTGATGTTATTGGCAGTTCTAAAGGCTGGAGGTCATAATAGTTGTATATGAATTATGATTTTATTTCCTTTTTTAATTTTCTGATACTGTAGAAAGATACTTTTCCAAGTATAGTGCTTTTGGCATCGGCATGATAAGCTTGGGCAAGTGAAAGGACAATTGTGATTGTATTTTACTTCATAGGTTATGTAACAAGCCCAATGATTTTGCTAATTCAGTTTTACATCTCAGGATGAAAGTGGTTTTACTTTCACAGCACTGTGAACTTAATAAATTGACTACATTTTGAAGTATAAATTCGAGTTCTGTAGTTCAGAAGTATGAGAAAGGATTGCTCTCTCTTTTAGACTGGTTATTCCTTCTCAGCTTTGTGTGGGAAGGGTGTGTGCAACACTGAATCTAGTTAAAATTACATGCTCACTTATGCTGCTCCCCTCTGCTCAGCCCTGGTGAGACACAGCAGGAGGGTTGTGTCTACTGCAGTCTATCTCACTACAAGAGAGGAGAGTGTGTCCTGCAAAGCATCGTGGAGAGGATCAAAGGTCTTGGAGCATCATACAATGAGAGGCTGAGAGAGCTGGGAGTGTTCGGCCTGGAAAAGGGAAGCTTAGGGGGATCTTATCCATGTGTGAAGTGGCCTGATGGGGAGGTGAGTAAAGAAGATGAAGCCAGGCTCTTCTCAGTGTGCCCAGTGACTGGATGAGAAGCAATGGGCACTAACTGAAATACAGGAAAATCTGTTTGAATGCAGTAAGGATTTATTCTTTTTAGGGTGGCTGAGTACTGGACCAGGCTGCCCAGAGAGTTTGTGACATCTCTGTCCTTAGAGATATTCGACACCTGATAGGATGCAGCACTGAGCAACCTGCTGTAGTTGGCCCTGCTTTGAGTAGGGGGTTGGACCAGATGACTTCCAGAGCTCCCTTCCAACATGAACACTTTTGATAAGTTAATCAGAAAGAAATTGCTAATTGTTTATCAGTCCTGTTTACTCTTTCATCCTGACTGATGGGGACACTGTTAATGTAACACTGGTGCCCAGATGTTATGTTTAAAGACAAGCATGTGCATTAAACAAATGCCTTTTTCTAACGTGTGTGGATGGTGCACTTAAGCCCTAGGGTCCTTTCATTCCTAAAAGCTGAGTATATGCTTGCTTCATTGCTAGGTAAGAGCTTCAGAAATTAGTCTGTCCTGCACACTGAGGTGCTCCACAGGCACACAGCCACGTGCAGAAAGCGTGGCAGTGTTGCACGGGGTGACTTTGGGCACAGGTGTGTGTCTAACCTTGGGAAATTCTAGTTATTATCACCAGAGGACATGATAAATGCCCATCCAACAGCACTCTGCCTGTTGCTGGGTGAAGTAGGCAGGCAGGGTTTCAGAGACTGCCAGCCCCATGATGAGTGCGAAGGTCTTTTTTCCTATGTTCTGTTGAACTGTTTCTGCCTGTATCTGTAATTAAAATATGAAAACTTTTGGAAAGGTTTGTTGATTATAAACTGCAGATGCCAAGAGTCAGATCAGAAGGTGAACAGTTAAATAAAAGGGTAATATTTAAGGTCGGTATTTCTGAACCAGCCTCTGCTAATGTTTCATCTTGAGCCTGTAATCAGCAGCAGCTGTGAGGGAGTGGGAATATGAACATTATTATTTTAGTGTAAAAACCTGGTCCTGAAGAAACCCATTCTTGCAGATGTGTTTCTGGGCACCAACAGAAAATCTCATTGTGAAGACTTTAGTAGCATTTTGGTATGCAGGACTTCATTGACAGTGCACTATGGAAAGGAGTGATTTGCTTTAGTAAGGGTAAAGTGCCTTTCAAGCTAAAAACAACAAAAACCCTCCAATCAACAAAACAAAAGCCATAACAGAAGTCATAGGTATCGTGTCTGAAATGCTGTTCAGGACAGAGAGTAAGTTTTTCTAAGATGGATGTTAGGTGTGCATCTTCAAGAGGAATGTATATTTTCACTGTGGTGCTCTTTGAAGTTCCAGTGTAAATGTAGAAATGATTAGCAGCTCCAGGTGGGTATCTTTGGAAAATTAAAACTAATTTGCTTCCCACATCTCATTGCATTGTTGGGTATTCCTTTGCAGCTTTGCTCAGATTTTAAAGCACATTGTGATTATTTGAACATTTTGATGGATCCCTTTCTGGACTTGTATAACCTCTAGAAGTAACTTCAGATGGACTTTGTTCCAGAAGAGAACTTCTGAAGTGATGCCTAATGGGGGAAAGTATATGGGTATTATTTTGGCTTCTTATTACGTCTTTGGTCTTCAGCTGTTTCAGAGACATGAGGAGATACTAGTGATTATTCATAGGTTCTGTATGCACTCTGTAGGGACAGCTTTACCTGTAAAGCAGCTATAAACCACGCTGTAACACAGAGACTTTATGAAACAGTTAAGTCTAAATGACTTTCCTTAAATACATTTTAATCCACGTTATAATAGTTGTATTAATCAAAACTCCAAAGATGAAATTTGGTGGCTGTGCATGGAAAATTGAGATATGGGAACAGGAGTGGAACAGTCTGTATGCTGTAATTTTGGTCAGTGGTTGCAGACAGTGATGCAGATGCAAAGGTCAGGTTCAACAGAACTGCCTCTATACCAATTTTCTATTGGAGGTATTGATGTAAAGGAAGTAAGATTAGCCTTCAACTTTTGTGTGATGTGGACAGCATGTTTAAGCACATATTTACATTTCTTCCTGTTACCAAGATACTAGCAAGATAGGCGATAACCACCAAATTAGAGCAATTTTCAATGGTGGCTGTACATCAGCTGATTGCTGCACTGGGACTGGGTATTGGAGTGACACATCCCATTAGCTGTGCAGCTGTCCTCTGCTCCCTTCTGACTGAATGCTCCTCTGGTGTTAGGATCTGCCACCCCGCATCCGACAGTCAAGGGTGAGGCTGGTTTGGATGTTATTAATTTCCTAATCTTATGGATACATCAGATGTGCTGGCCTTATTTCTTCTCTATTTCCAGTTACTTAAATTTGACATTACTGCCTGAAGAATGTTTATTTTCTTAAAGGAAAAATGCTTTTGAAAAAGATTTTCTTTTCAAAGATGAGGTCATGAGTGAAAATAGCACTGCAGCTATTTTACTGCTGATTGTACTGATAAGCTTTCTATCTTTTCTTTGGTCATCACTGCGGTAAATTTGTTAGGATTAAAAATGAAATGATCAGTACAATCTGTGAGAGAAAAAAAGACAGTTATGAGTTTGTGTGAGTCCATGGGCAAAGTCTGAGTGAAATGTTGAAGGTGAGAAAGTTTTTATACTGCTGATTCTAGAAGGTCTTTGGTTTGATTTTGAGACCAAGCTAGACTTTGATTTTAATGTTGTATCTTGAAACCACACAGCACACGTGAAGCCTTTATGAGTTGGTCTACTTATTTTACTGTCGTTATGTTCTTCTCTGCACTTTGTTTCTCTCCATGTCTGCTTGGAAAATGGTTGGTATAAATCACTGGTCATGCCATGGAAGCAAAAATGGTACTTTCAAATGAAATTTAAATGTTTCAAAAAGGCCATCGTTTCTAGAAGCTCTGCATCTCACGACACATGGATATACTCAGTTATAAAAGTTAGTTATATTGGTCTCAATTAGTATTTCTGTGGGATATGCAGTCTTTATTAGCAGACCTTGAGAAAGCATGAAACAATCTCGCCCCCCTTTCAGATTAGCATATAGTTAAAATCTAATTAAGGCAGTACCCATTATACAGGGTTATAATTTACAATTTAAAACAATTGCCTTGTAAAACAACTAAATATGCATTAAAAGAAACAAAAATACCTTAGCAATTCATGACCTTTTAAAATCGGAGTAATCAATCCAGGCTTGTTTTCCACTTTAATGAATCCTGGCACCTCAAGTTTAAATGCCAAATGGTGTTTCTTTTCTCTCCTGTGGGTCTGAGGACATTTGTTGTCGAAGTTAAGCAGAATGACAGCTGGCTTTGTCTGATGGGCAGAGCCCTTGACTATCCTGTCTTTACTTTCCTCCATAAGAAGTCGCTAATAGAAATTCACTTGGCTGCAGGGTAGAGTTTATTTGTCACAAGTATTGGGCTGATGTAACAGCAATGGAAGGCAGTAGAACAATAGGGAGGGATTTTTTCTATGTGGGCTCTTTTTGACTTGGTGATGTCAAACGTTTTCCAATAAAGAAGTTCTGTCTTAACGCAGTGAAATTTTAAGTAATCGTGCTGTGTTTGAAAAAGCATGTTCACAGCTAAATATTTGAACAAAGAGAAGATTTGAGATTTTTTCCTTATGTGTCTGTATTTGCATAGTCAAATATTTCAATGCTATTGGAAATACTTTTGCCTGTGAAAGTGCATCATAAAATCTACTATTAATAAAGTAATATTCTGAGAGGAAATACCAAATTTGAGGTTTCAGTTCTATCTCAGCTAGAAAATGTGATTTTCCTTCTCAGGATGTAAATTACCCAGGTTACACCCTCAAGGTGCTTTTTTCCTCAATTTGAGTAGTCTAATACTATGGTCAAAATGTCCTTGTGAATGTTTGCAGTTGGCACTGCACCTTTGGGGATCTCAGCATAAGGAGGCAGCAAAAGGACAAATGAACGGTAAATTTTATTTCAGAATTAGATAAAGGAAATGATAGTTTGATACCGGCTTGCATGTATATAGAATTGCAATGCACTATACACCTCAATTAGAAAAGAAAATATTTGTTTTCAAGAAGTATCTCAAAGAGAAAGATGTTTAGAAAATACTTCTAGCACCAGAGTAACCTTTAAAAGCTTTGGTAGCACATGAAATATTCCCCTAACTTTGCTTTTATTTTTTGCTTCTTATAATCTGTGTTCTTGATGATAATTCTGTAAGACAGAACCAGAAGCTGACATGCCTTCCCACAGCTTGATATAAATCTCCTCTGATACAAAATGAGTTGAGCTGCAGTGAACTTAAATGCTGATGCTGAAGACAGCAGGCAACCTGCTGTTTAGTATCAGAAAGTTTTAACTTTGGCTTACTCCCACATCTTCCTTGTTCCAATGCAAGTTAAACTGGCACTTTACCATGGCTAATGACAAAAAACTGTTCCTCCTTGCAAACAAAGAAGTTGCATGATCAAAAGGGTCACTAATAACAAGCATTGCACAAGGTCAGTGTACGTACCATAGTACTTCAGTCGGCTAATGAATAATCCCAGTCCTACTTAAAGGAAAAATTAACAAATAGGTTTGACTTAATGGGTATGAAATTCTGTCTTTAGAAGAAACAGTATTTTTCTCAGGCTCATAACCTGTTTGCTGGCAGAATGTATTTATTCATAATAATTTTCTACAATACATACTATTCTTTTCATGAATTTTACTTTTAAAATGATGGCCCTTCAATGGTAAGGATTCCATTCAGCTTCCTTCCTTTCTCCACTATATGAGCTTTCATGTAACAAACTGAATGAAGTAACACTGAGTCTTTCATTTAAGCCTTTCAGAGGCTTAAATGTTCTAAGTTGTTCTCCTTTACATCTAATCAGCAGAAGAAAATTTTGATGTCTACCTTTCTGCTACAAATCTGATCCTGCTGAATAGTTCTGCTTCTCAAACTTTGCAGGATGTAGATGATTGGCTATGTGTGGGAGGATACATGAGAAATGTTTCTTAGCTGGGGCAAGTGTAGTTCATCTATAATGGGCTGCCTTGTGTGCCTTCCACCTGCGGAATGAGGGGATGTAATCCAGGTCTGTCTCCAAAGTAACTGAAAGAAAATGCTGAAATCAGGGACTGCATCTGGTGAAGGTCAGACCTCATAATGGAGAAGATGAAGGGCTAAGGAAACATGAAGCTCTGCCTTGTAGCCAGTGGGGTGTTTTGCAGTTCTTGGTTTGAAGCTGTCATTTCTTGTTTTACTGCGCAAAGCAGGTATGGTCTGACCCTAAAAAAATACTGCCTGCTTGCATGCCCTCAGTCTCTATTACTTTGTCTTTATAATTTGAGATACTAATTCTTCTGTAAGACTGAAATAATTAGGTCTTAAGTCTTCCTTCCCCTCTTCCCCACAGCAAATTTTTCACCCACTATTTCTAAATCCCATTGTTTAGAGCCTATAAATTTATGTGGGGTTGTGTGTTGGGCAGAGCCCATCATGTGATGATCATGTGCTTGAAGGTAATGTGCTCAAATCTAACTCTGAACAAGGTGAAGAAGGTCCAGCTCTTGTAAGAAGGAGATTCTTTAAATGCATTGAGAATTCTGTGGTGTGCTTCATAGTTCATTTAGAAGAGTTACTTATAGCCCTGGGCTAAACTAGTTGCAAGGCTGATTTATTTATATTTCTGTTATTCATCTGATAGGGCACTAATTTTATATTAAAATTAAATCCTTGGTTTCCATCAGGACATTGAGAAATGAAAAGTTTTGAAAGTATAATGAGAATCTCCTAGTCTGCTCCTTTTTTCCTACTCTTTTTGGATATCACATTAGTGAGCTGTATTGACTGCTAATTTTTTTCAATTATTTTGATTATTGTTCACGTTGTAGTTCTCTGAAGGTGGTCTTACATCATGTACAGCTGTAATTTTAGCTAAGGTTTTCTGATATGTTCATAGTTGTTTCCTATCAAAAGTCTCACCTTGGGGGAAAAAAAAAATCTCCTCCACTTTGTTCTGATTTTAATCACGGAATCACAGAATAAGCTGAGTTGGAAGGGACCCACAAGGACCATCTAGTCCAGTTCCTGGCCCTGCACAGGACCCTCCCTAAGAGCTGTGTCATGTGGCCAAGAGCAGCTGCTGTTCTGAAGTATTACAGGAACGGTCAGAGAGTTTCTCAGTCAAAATCTCAGTAAAGCACCTTGTGTGATTGACAATTTTTTGAAAATAAGAAGGAAAAGTGTTTAGGTGTCCTTTCATGTTGTGTATATTAGTGCATTGCTATAATTTTTTTAAACCAAGATGAGTTTTATTGTTGAAAATTTAAATGTTTAAGTGTGCTATACACATAGACAGAGTTGTGGGGGATCGGCATCATAGTTTAAACAAATTATGGTAGTTACTGTGGTTTAATAAATGGATTTGAGCAAATTGGTTTGTTTGGACTTTGTGGACCTGCTTTCAGCATGTGGGATAACGCAGTGCAGCTTCATGTTTTGTTGTTGCAAGGACTGGAAAGAGTTTCAAGAAACTGCAGTGAGGATATGATAAACAACAAGATTTAAAGAAAAGTATCTGTGCTGTTTTCTAATTCCAGATGTAAGGGTTTTGCTAATTTGTCTGCACAGATTAGTAGATTGGATGGCTGGAATGGAACCGTTGTCTATTTTCATTTCTTCTTCAATGTTATCTGCAAAATGGGAGATACAGCAAACTTTTTTTGATGGTAATAAATAATATTTGTGTTCTTTCTCTGGCAATGTTCCATATTAGTTGTTAATGTGTCAATTTATCTATTTTAAAATAGTTTATGTTGGAAATGATGGATATGTGATGCATTTGAATATTCAAACAGTGGTATTTTCTTTCTATTTATAACCTTTCTTTGGTCATTGGATCCTTGATCTGAATATATTTATTTATATTTGAGATGTTTGTAAAGAACACCTCCAGAGATTGTTAACATTTGTCAGCTCTTGGAATGACAGCTCCAGTCACTATAGAAGACAAGTAATTTTCCTCTTGAAGAAAAGGGATGCTAATCTCCACCTACAGTAACATGTTTTGAGAAACATAATGCACTAAGAAAATGTACCAATTACTTGGCTGAAAATTGCTTCCCTTCTGCAAGATAGACAATCATAACATTTTTGGACTTTTTTTTTTACTAGTTTCATAACATAACTCCTCCTTCTGCAAAGTTGGAAACGTGAAGTTTTAGAGCAGACTAATATTCTCCCTGGTATTGGAGCAGCATTGTACTGTGGCATGGCATTTCAGATTTCAGTCCAGGTTCTGAATCTTGTCCAGGCTCTGTAGCTGGAAAACAAATAGGATCTGATTTATTAAGCGAATGATTAAGTAATGAGCCAATATGGCACATGTATGCTCCCATGTGTTTTGCTTACACAGCTGAAGGGTGATTCTTACACTGTTGTCCAGGAAGGGAAATTATTTTTCAGGTGTGGTTTCTTAACTGGCTTTCAGAAGCACATTTCTGATTTTTACCTGCAAGTAACATAGAGGTTGTAGGTGGAAATTATGTGTGTGTGCATGAATGAGTGTGTATCTCAATATAATTACTGGCATATACTAAGCCAAAAGAGTGAGGAAAATGGCAATTATATTAATGAAGTTGCTTAATTGCATATAACAAAATTTTTAATTTACTGCAACCTATTGAAACTATCACTGACCTAATAAAGATTATACCCTTTTACTCCTATTGTTTCGTGTTTAAATCAGCAGGAGTATATTAAAGCAAACTGCTTAATTGTTGAGAAATTAGATTATTTGGGGTGTAGAAGGAAAACAAAAAGATAGTAATATAAAAATTGACTCTATTTAATAAGCAGTTAAACAAAACTATCTTTTTTAAGATGTTTTGTGCCACAGGCTTATGACATTAGCAAATGAGTCATATCAAGTCACTTTACTTGAAAAGATTTCTAATATTTCAGCTGGAAGCCATTTGCAGTTACATCTTCTGAAAATAAAAAACTCTGTTGGTTTCATTCCCAGCCTCATGGGATTCCAGCGGGGCAGAAAGATATGCAGTAAATGGCCTTTAAGGGCAAGGAGGGGTAAAGGAGAAAAAAGGCTTAATTACAGCTCATTCTAAACATCTGTTCTTAACCTATGACAGTGGATTTCTGTTGAGGGACTAAATGTAAATAGTATATTTGGAGTTGTGTCTGGCCCCTTTCTGCTCAGTGCTCCATCCCATCCCACCACTCTGCTTCCCTGGTGCTCAGACCCACCTGTGAAAAATATTCCTCCTTCTCCTGCTGCTGTTACTTTTGTAGCCTTGTCTCTTCATCTCCTTGTGAGACCTCACTCTGTTAGCAGCACAGGTGTTAGCTGCTGCTGCCCTCTGCGACGGAATTGGCAAAAGGGTTTGCAGAGGTGGAAGGAGATCAGAAAAGTTTCAGATGAAGTTCAAGTCCTGTGCAGAGTTGCCAGAACAACAGGTTTCTGGTAGGATGCTAGAGAGGCAATTAGGAAAAAAGTCATGCTAGCATAAAGGCTGGAACATCTGTTCAATGGTTCAGAAAAAGTTTAATGTTCAACTTCACTAATAGCACTAAAACTTGCTATCGTTAATGTGAATGATAAAGAGTGACTCACTCTGATGTCTGATGAGTTTTGAGAGGGATGATTCCAGCTGGAGCTCGGCAACTGTTGCATTTGAAGTCATAGCACTTTGCTGGAGAATTCCAGCAGGACAAAACCTATTTTGAGGTGTGTTGTTATGCGTGTTTTTGGCATCTGACTAATCCAGTTCTATTTTTTGTTACTGGCCCTGGTTATTGCCTGTATTGGTATTGTGTATTAGTGCTTAACTCCATCATGAGAACTGAAACATCTCAAATGTTAAAGTTTTATTTAAATCCTCTTGTACTTGGCTTGTACATGGGGAAATACACAGCCTAAGTAACGACTGTGTAAGGAGGATTGTTGTATTAAATGTAAGCCTGGCAATCCAATTAAGTGCTTAATGATTTGAATATTTTTTTTCCAGAAACACTCTGGTTTTTGGTTTGGTTTTTTTGTTTTTTTCCCTCTGAGCGATTTTCATCATCCCTCTCTTACTTTTAAGCTAGTTGTATCTTTGGAAAAATAATAAAAGCTTATTTTCTTTGTAACTTAGTTTGTATACTCATGGCTGTCACATTAATCTGGTGTTAGTATTAGATTTTAATAAAAGGCTCTACATAGTAAGAAGAAAGAGCCTTGCTGATATTATAGTGTATTTCATATAATTTAATTTTTTATTTCTAATATTTATGCTTTTGGTATATTGTGAGTGATACTGGACTTTGCCAAACATCTTTTATAAAAAAACCAACCAAACAGAACCCCAAATACAGGAGTTACATTGAAGCAATACTAAGGCAGTGACAAAGGAAAAAATCTGAAAGGGTACAAATCTGCAAAGTGCTCATCTTTTACCTGGCTTTGAGGTTCAGGGAAAGGAAGAGATAATTAACAGTGAACCAATGTTTCTTATTAGCAATTGCATTTTCCATTAACAGTTTCAATGAAGTTTTGTGTATTTTGTGGAGTTAACATAAAACAGCATTTGAGAATGGATTGTGGGGGCGTGGGTGTTAGAATCCCCTTGGAGGTTTATATAGGGCATGTTTGTATAATTAATTACTGCAGGTGGGCTAGAGGCAATCCAATGGCTTTCCACGTCTTGGTAAACAAATTAATCAGTTCAGGCTGCTTCCCACCTATGGGGCTAAGTTTTGGCTGGTCTCATGTTTAAGATGACAGGTACATCTTGTTGGGTCAGGCCATGGAAGTCTTGTTGGACTATCTCATGGAAGAGAATATGGCTGAGATAGTGCTACTTCAAACGAACAAGAAATTCACATATGCCCTGCTCTTGCAGGCAAGAAAAGTTTGCCTATTAGTAATTCCTGAAAGTTATTGCCACTGCCTTATTTGTTATCCATCATACAATCTCTCATGGCTTTTTTCTAAATTACAATATTATAGTTTTAATGAGAACCTGGGGGAACCCTTCCTCCCTTCCCAAAGTACTGTTAGAAGCAGTATCTTTATACGTAAACTTGATTTAATATCTATTACTGGGGAAGGAGAGAAAGAAAGGGGAAAAACAAGAGGAAATTCAGTTTTCTGTAGAATTTCCTGTGCCCATCAGTTCACAAATCTTCTAAACCCGGCAAGTACTGGATATTCAAATTTAATATGGCTCTTGAAGATCCTTGTTTTAACACTGCTGCTTATACTTGCCACCCCAAATTCCACTGAAGCCTTTTTTTTCCAGTACAGCTCCTCTGGAAATTGAGATAAAGGTGTTAGGTAAACTTAGGCCATGTGCAGAGTAAGGGGCTTGTGATACCCTGAGACTGGATACTGCAATTAGTGCAGAGGCTTTTTTCCTACTCTCTAAACTGGACCTTGATCTAGTGCAGGTTTACAAAAGAATGAGCTTGGACATGCACCAAAGACACCCAATAGCCTACAGGAGAGAACAATGACCTTTGCTATGAATTCCCAATGATTTAGTTCATTGCTAAGAAAATGAGATGTGGATCTGTGTGTGTACATCCACATGCGTACTCTGTCTAGTTAATGTGGGGTTTATGGATACTTGTAAAATCTATATGTGCTTTTTCTGTTAAAAAAAGTTTTTTTGTGATATCTCTTGCTGCTTATAGGCTCTTGTCACTGTCTGTATAGACACTGGCTTCTGACCTTGGGAAATTCACTGTAATTTATTTAGTAAATGTAGTGTGTGAAGTACTGCAGAGAAAAAAATCCACTAAGTCATAATTAACTACAGCCTCAATAAACTGTACATGTTTCTAAAAGTCAATAGCAGAGATGAATTCTAGGGCTGTGATGCTTTTCTATTTATTTATTTATTTATTTATTTTAAACAGAATTAAAGTTATTTGAGCAAGATTTCTTGGGATCTGCTTTCTTGGAAGTGTCAAGGTTAAAAAAAAAACCCAAACAACAAAAAACCCTCAAATTTTCTTTCCTTTTCTCTTTTTCTGACAGCAAATATAGAAGAGTCATGATTTAGTTTTTCCAACATACTTTCATAAGACTTAAAATCCAAGTACAATTGAATATATTCTTGAGAGAGATTTACTTTAGAGTTATGTTTTCTGTTTTGGAGATCTCAATACTCTTTTCAAAGTGACTACTGCTAATCTGTTCCAATTTTAATGAAAAAATACTTCTAGTTGCTTACATTTGAAAGAGTGCACCACATGTAGTTTGTTTGCCTGGGAGCCTTAAAAGAAAAGTGGAGTTCTTGTATGTCAGGGAGGAAAGACAGGGTGAAAGTGTCACAGATACGGTTTGTGTGTGTCCTTTCTTGGAGATGATAAACTGCTTTGGTTTATCAGACAGGTCCTGCTTGGGTGGGGAGACACCTGTTATAGCCAAGATTTACATTTGCATTGTCCAGTTGGTCTTCTTGTTTCTGGGGTTCTTACTGTTAAAATTTAGTTTGGTAGGTGAGCCAGAATGATGCTGGTTAGGACACTTTGAGGTAGTGGTTGTTGGGATGGGAATGCAGCTTTTATCTCTTCTGGAAACTTGATATGAGAGTCAACGTAGTGTTGTAAAAAATGGCATAATGATGTTAAATTATATGTTTTTGGTAACATCAGGACATATGGATATCTACTTCAGGATTGCTGGGCTAATGGGGGAGAGAAAAGAAAAAAGCAGCAGTCTGCTGCCCATCTTAAATTTCTAAATGCCATACAAGATATGCAAGAAATAAAGAGGAAGAACTGTCAAAGTTACATGCTATAAAAAATCTGGTGAAGTGATTCAGAGGCTTGAATATTTATATTGCCTTATTAACAGGAGTGACATTGGTTTGTCAAGGTTGTACATGCTTTGAGGTCCAGACTGCCACTTAATTTGAGCGTGGAAATCTATGGCTAATCATTATAGGTGGAAGAGGGAATTAATGGTGATCTTCTCATGTAGCTAGCATGATTACTGTCAATGATGGAGGTGTAGAAAGAGGAAGAAAGAGAATACTCTTGTATTGGCTGATCCTGATGAATGTCATCCCGTTTAGGGAAATGGGTAAAATATTCCTGTTCAAGGAAACATTGACAGGTGAATTTTCAGAAAGACGGAAAAAAATAGGAGGATGGAAGAGGAGGATCAGAGAATTGCAGACAATTTACCTAAATTAAGTTCAAGTAAAGTGCTGGAGCTTACAGTCCTTGGCAAATACTTTGGAAAACCCAAGATATACAGGGCATCTTGATTGAGCACAACTCTTTTCAAACCAGTCTAATTTAATTTTATAAAAGTGGCAGGCCTTTTAGAGTCAGAGAGGCTGAAGATGAGATTCATCTTGCCTTTAACACCTGGATGTTTTTTATTTTTTTTGCATGCTGCACTTTTAAGCAAAAAAAAGAAATATATGGTAGATGAAACAGCTGCAAACTGAATCAGCCAGTAGGTAGGAAACTGTGCAGACAAATTGTGTGAAGCATCTGCTATTGAATAGGGGACTGAATGTGTTTCTGGAGGGTTTAGTTTGGGTCTGCTCAGCATACTTGTTTACCTTGCAGGTGGTCATGAGGAAGAAGCAGCAAGAAATTTGGAGGACACAATTAGGATAAACATGCTGGAGCAATAGTCTATAAAAAGTTGGGTGAAATTTAGTAAGGACTTTTGCAGTGTGCTACTCTTTGGACTAATTAGCTGCACAATCACAATTTGAAGGAACACTTGCTTAGACAAAATTGAAGAAAAGCTTATGGCAACTGTATTGCATACTACACGAAACATGAACCCACACAGTTCTGCTGTTTAAAAATAATTTATAAACAGCCTTACTTTATGTTATGTATAATAGGATATTGGCAGAACTGATAGCTCATGTTTGGGGCACTGAATTCAAAGAAAAATGGGATAAACAGCAGAATCAAGAAGGTAAGAGAAACAGAGGGAAGAAAGAGCAGTTACAAGGCCTACTGAGAGCAGGAGAAGAGGTAAGTTAATTTGCATTGAGAGCGATTCAGGTTAGATGTTAGAAAATTACTTTTTTAAAAGTGAGTGAGGTGAGTAACCTCACCTAATGCCTGGGGAGGGTTGTGGAGATCTCTGCTGCTGGAAGCTTTGGTTAGAGAAGTTATGTGGATATCTGTAGCAGAAGTGATTGATCATACTAGGCATTATATGAGCTGCTGAGATCTTCTTAATGTATTGTCTTGGTTTCTGGAAAGTTTTATTTGAAGAAAAGAAAAGCCAAACAACCCAGAGCAAAAAAAACCATCTATGAGTCAACCAAATTGTTATACAGCAGTATTCCTCAGTAATATGTAGTGTGGCCTTTTAATATGAGATTGCTTCTGGGATTTCTCACTCATCTGTTTACCAATTACTATCATTATTCTGATCTTCTTTTCCTAGCGAAAAGCAGAACAAAAAACTACCGTACATCATGAACTTTCTAAAGGGAAATGTCAAAAATGTCATTCATTTGGGAAATTTAAATGCTGGGTCCTTTCCTTGGACTTCTCTGCAGTGTGTCATACAGTGTTTTACTCTAGTCTTTCAGAAAACAATGCAACATAAAAAAAGTGTTTGAGGTGTCAGCTTTTCCATTATCTCTATTGTTAACTGCATATTGTGTTTATAGGAACTTGCTGTAACACAGCACGGTCCAAATATTTATTATTCAGAAAGCAGCATTTTTTCTCATTTACATGACAGGAAACATTTTTTAAAATCTTTTATGTTGATTTACTGTCAAGGCAGCAAAGCATATCACTAGTAATTTTATTGCTGTTATCTAGCTAAATATTACAGATTTTATTTATTTCGTTAAACTAGCTGCATACTGTTGGGATATGTACCACTATGCCCAAGAAATTTTTTGGGTATTTTTAGTATTTGTATTCTTCCTTTGTCTGCCATTTTCAAATGAATGGGCATTAGGTGATAAGTTACAAATTCAAAAATTTTAGATGGCACACAGAGTGGCATAAACATTTTCTGTAAAATGCATCCTTTCACCTAATCTGTTGCCTGCCTACTTAAGGAAATGAGGCATATGCCATGACTCCATCTCTAGCTATGCTCTAATAGCTAATGGTTCTTTTTGTCAATTTAAAGCAAGACCTTAAAAATTTTAAAGTTTTAGAGGTTGCATGAAAATCGATGTTTACATGGAGTAGAAACTCATGTTTATGCCCCCATTGTGAAGAAGGAAGGGAGACTTTGCTCTTACGACCTTTATTTTCAGTATGTGTTGTTAGAAGAAGCTCCATGCATCTCTGGGAGAAAAGGAAACAAGAGTCCCGCATTGAGGAGTCTAGGAATAAACTTGAATAGATGGTGCAGCGTGCAGGAGTATTTTGGGCAAGATGCATGTCAACTGGCTTAGTCTGAAACAGGAAATCTATGTAAACTTGCTGTGGCTCTGGGCATGTTGGGTGAATGTGGGCTGTTACAATGACAGATGTCAGGCCTATGAAGGAAAACTGGGGTTTGTGAGGGACATGGGAGACACCAAGCTGATTAGTTTAGGTGCTCAAAGAACAGTTAGTTTAAGGTCCTTTACTTGTTCTTCTGTTCCTGAAATTGTTCCTCCTGTTGACTGAAATCCAGTCACAGATAACCAGACATGGGCAGCAAATTAATTCAAAAAGACTGTTTACAATATTCTGATTATTCCTTGGTTGAACTAAAGAAACTTCTGCAATACAATACAGAAAATTTTGTGCCCTATGTTCCATTTCCCTTCTGAAATTGTTCCAGGCCACTATGGCACTTCTGTGGTTGCGTTTACCTTTTTTTACCCTTTGCTTTAAGAAATGTTAGTAATCAGTCGCTCTTTCATAGCAAGCATTGAAGAATACCTGGAGGGCAGGAGGGCAGGGGAAAGGTTAAGGCAAATGTTTGCAATCACTTCACTCACAGAAAAGTTCAACCTTACAAATCCACAGACAAAATTAAAACAAGAAATAGGGCATAACACATTATTATCTGTGTCCAACACATGGTATTAGGCAGATTGCTTATCTGATCTCACTGGCTAGCTGTCATGGGACAGTGGAAGCTTCAGACAGGCCCTGCTTTAGCCTCAGAACTTGACCACACTTAAAATGAAGGAATCACTCTGCAAGTTGTAATGATGGCAAATGAGATCTATTTATAAAAATGAGTATTAAACAGACAAGAGATAATAGATGAAAGATCTTAATCAGAATTACTTACTACACAGCATAAAACTAAAGAACTGCAATTAGATTACAGTATGACATAAAACAGTACACTATATCAAGGTTCCTATCTTAAAGCTAGCAAAAGAAATAGTATTGATTAGCAGTTGAATGTAACTTACCACCAAAGTGATGATAATGTACACAGATTCCTACACTTAACCCCTTGGGAGCAACAGGGAAACAGGAGTCCCTACTCAAGGGAGAAACTGCACAAGTTTTCAGGAAAATGTTTGGAAGATGCCTGCTTTGTGAAAGTTTGGTGTAGCTTTTGTAGTTTGTAGTCTGATGTTACCCCATTCACTGTAACTCTTTGTGCTCAGCCTGTGAGCCAGTTGCTCACCCAATCACATAACACAATTATCCAGCTGTGAGCTGGACATCTTGTCCACAATGATACTGTGAGTGTATCAAAAGCTTTGCAGAAGTCCAAAGGGATTACATTTACTGGCTTTCCTAGATCAGCTAGGTGGGTTACCCTGTCATAAAAGGAACTCAATTTCCACAGGCAAGGCTTTCCCTTCATGAAGCCATTCTGGCTGTGACCCATGTCAGGAGATGTTAATTGCTATAGCTACGACTATGGATTCTTACATGGTGTAAAGGGTTCAGTTCGTTTCCCGGCCAACGCACCAATTAATGTGGTGGTTTAGTTTGCATCTTTTACTTTCTGTGAGATAAGAATTAGAAGAAGGGCAAAGCAGGCTCAAAACTTTAAAGAATACAAAGAAGTTTATTACTAACAGAACTAAAGGTAATAAAAGAATGGTAACGATTACAACAAACTCTCCCTTTCCCTCTAGCACCTTTCCTCCCAGCACCTCTCCTCCCAGCACTTCTCCCCAATAATTTCTATACTTGCACAAAGGATAAGATATGATTTCAGGTCAGAATTGCAGTCTTTAAGTCCTACTCATATTTGAAAGAAAAAGAGGTTTCTTCTGCTTTAATGTGGTGTTTCAAACTGTCACTAACAAACAGACCCGCCCGGA
>VWZT01008915.1:1498474-1518183 GCA_013397055.1 Pachycephala philippinensis
ACTTCCCCTCACCAATGCCTTTTTATATGCAAAATCGTGAGAAGCGATTGGTCTAAAACCCTGTCCATCAACTCAGTTTCTTCAAACCACCACAAGTGGCTAGGCTTTGTGTATCACCTTATGCAAGCAGTCTAAAAAGATCACCAGTTATCTAAAACAACTGTGACACAGTCCTCTGAAATTGAAAGGTTACTTAAAAATATGTTTTTATGATTAAGTCTTTTAAATTGGTACATCCTACAATCACATGATCATGTTAACATGAGTTGGGATTCAAGGTCAGGTTAGGTGGGGTTCTGAGCAACCTGATCTAGGTGAAGATGTCCCTGGTCATAGAAGGGGAGGCTGGACTAGATGACTTTTAAAGGTCCCTTCCAACACAAACCAGTCAAAAATTTGTCAGTGGATTTTCATGCTCCTCTGCATCTCAGCTGTTTGTTACAAACTGTTTTTTATTTACAGCATAACACATTTGAGTATCACTTTGAAGTTATGGTAGCAAGATGCATCCTTTTCCACTGGGTAACTTTTGGAGTAGGCCACGGCATGCAAAGATAAGGTATAAGCAGGAGTTGACAAATTTTAGTAGTTGGTACCTTTTCCCCTACTATTTGAATATTTTCATAGCACTCCCTCAAAACATTGGCTGATTATTCTTTCTCTGTAAACAAGTGCATACATAGAACTTTATAATGCTCTTCCTTTTGTATGTAACAACAAATATAAAAACGTGCATTCAGGCAAAATGTGCTTGAATTTTAATTAAATTCAAAGGTTTCTGTCTTTCCCTAATAGTACTTCTTGTTAATGAGATAGATGAGTCTGCTCGGAGTCACAAATCTGTTTAGGAGCAGTGGGAAGTTTCAGACATAAAAGTAGCTCATTCTCAGTACTCAGCAGGTTACTGTACTTGTTTTTAACAACAGCTTTTCCAGAAAATTCTGCATCACAGAGATATGAAGAAGTAGAAAAAGAAGCATTGTTGGAACATATGGTAAAAGGGTAATATACATCCTTATCTCATTTCATAATCAAACCACCTATAGTTGTTGTCTTTCTGTAATTTCAGTAGTTCATCACAAGAGCAGTCATGCATCTTGTACATCTTTGGAGTTCTGTGGTTTTTGCTGATCTGTTATTCAAAAATATTAATGTAAATTAATGTCCTTCTAATGTGAGGATCATCCTCAGGGAAGAATGCTTCACATGTGATCTTAAGCTTTGATTAAGTTGCATGAGCAGTTTTTAGAACTGTCCTTTCAGGTAATTTCCAGGTTCAAGTAGCATTGCACCAACATGGGTTAGATTCACATTGTCCAAATTATTCTTTCTGACTGTAGGGGTGAAGGAAAGTGAGCAGCCTGGCTGGAAGGTGGTAGGGTTATTATTCTCTTACATATACATGTGTTTTTGTTTATCTATGGAGAAGAGTTTGAGCCTTGGTTGGGATATCACCACTTCCAATGAATCTTCATTTTTAAAGCGTATTCATTTCAGGAAATGAAGACTGAAACACAAAGAGAAGTGGAGGAGTGAGGGCCAGAGAAGTCCTTAAATGGCAGAATTATAAGCAAACCTGTCATGCTTTCCCTGGCGGCCCATCTACCTGTACAGAAACACACACTAAATAGGAAGCAACGAGGAATATGAAGTCTAGGTACCATCACAATACCTCTTTAAGGGCACAGAAATGTGGTATGGTACGGCTCACACAAATGCTGCGTGGTAGTGGGGGAATGCAGACTCTTTTGGAAGTACCAGCTGGTAAGATGAAAGAAAGGCTTGTGCTCCAATGGCAGCTTAAATTTGCAAATCCAGATTTGCTTTGGAAGGAGTAATAAGCTGGTCAAGATTAAAGGAGAGTCCGACATGAAAGCCTCTCAGCAGGCATCTACTGCAGACTGAGTGAAGAAGAATTGGCTGAAACCTTCTTTAGAGAACTGGAGGAAGCTTGATTGAAAACATTGTTTCTTGTGAGAAACTTTGACCTGTCAACATCTGCTGGATGGAGTAACATCATGTGGCACATGTAATCAAGGAGATCGTTGGGATGTGTTGAGGATGTGTTTCAATGCAAGTGCTGCCCCATCAGTCACAGAAGGTGATCTGCTGCTCATCAGTAAAGAGGACCTGGTGAAGAGTGGGAAGGTCAGTGGTAGCCCCAGCTACACACCTGTGAGGTGGTGGTGAGGAAGGTAAATAGCAAGATTAGGATCGTGGAGTTCAGAGTTCAGGAATACTTTGGTGGCTAAACTGATGAGATACTGGTTAGGCAGACTAAGGCAGCTGGAAAACAAGCTTGACTGCTGGACCCAAAGGCTTAGGGTCAGTGTGGTCTGAAGTCCAGCTGATCACCAGTTGCCGGTGACCTAGAAGTTCCACAGGGCTCAGCCCTGCAGCCAGTACTAGGCAGCTCCTTCATAATAACCTGTATGATTCTATTGCTTGCAGTCTCAGTAAGTTTGCTCAGTGTTGCTCTTTTGGAGGGAAGTGGTTGATTTGCTGTAGCACAGGGCTGCTCCTCAGAGTGCTCTCAACAGGCTGAAGAAATGGGCTTGGAGGAACCTTGCCTTCAGCAAAGGCAAATGCAAATTGCTGCAGTTAGGATGGAACAACTGCATGCAACACTACACAGTGAGGGCTGTCTGGCTAGAAAGCAGCTTTGCAGAACACCAAGCTAAAAAGGGAGCAAAAAAATCTGAGGACTGGATTGGCTAAGCCAATTGACTAGAGAATAGAAGACTGAAGGGGAAGTTTGAGGCACAACTCTAGTTGTTGTCTTCAATTGTCTTAAAGGAGTTTATAGAGAATTTGGAGCAGGAGCTCTTGGACGTCGTTATTAAAAGGAGAAGAGAAGGCTACAAAAAGCAGCAGCAAGAGAAATTCAGAAAGATCAGGAAGAAAATAAAAAATGATGGGAGTCCACATCAGAAAAGGCTATGGTACCTCCACTCTTAAGTTGTTAAGAATTTGGTAAGACCCTCAACAAATTCATTGAGCATCTGGGTTGTCTCTTTTTGGAGTGAAGAGTTGTACCTTCATGAAATCCCTTTCAACCCAAATTTTTCTGTTCATCAACTAGTCTCTATCTAAGAATTAGTTGTTTGGGGTTTGGGTTTCAGTTTGTTTGGTCCTTTCTGTTTCTTTTGGGAAATTGATTCATGCAGATATTCTGCATTAGCCTGGACCAGAGATGTGAAAAGCTCAGTCTGTGAGTGGAGATGCTTACAGCAGAGTGAACATTCACATGCCTTTATTTGTATTTCCCCAGGACAGTCTCTTAGCCTTCTGTGGTTTGCAGATCAAGATTGTCCTGTGCTAGAGGAGAATGTATCTCTATAACAAAATTTCACAGAGTCATAGACCCAGGGAATACCAGGTTGGAAGGGATCTCAAGGAATATTTGGTCCAACCTTTCTTGGCAAAATCATGGTCTAGACTAGATAGTCCAGCACCTTGTCCAGCTGAATCTTAGATGTGCCCAGTACTGTGGAATCCACCACTTCCCTGGGGAGAGGAGGTTATTCCAATGGCTGGTTGTTCTCATTGTGAAAAACTTGATTCCCATGTTCAACCAGAATCTCCCCAGGAATAACTTGTTCCCATTACTCCTTGTCTTTTCCACAGGACTCCTTGTGAAAAGGGAGTCTTCCTCTTCTTTGTAGCCACCCTTTAAACACTGGAACATGACAATAATGCCTCCCCTAAGACTTTCCTCCAGGTGAGCAAACCCTGTCCTTTCAGCCTTTCCCTTCATGGCAGGCTTCCCAGCCCTCTGATCATCTTTGTGGCCCTTCTATGGGCCCTCTTCAGCCTGCCTGTGTCTGTTTTTTATAGTGGGGACCAAAACTCAACACAGTATTCCAGGTGTGGCCTGACAAGCGCTGAAGTGCTCTACACAGACACTTTCTTCTTATAGTTCTTAATACTTTGTCAACACCTATAAATTTAGCATATCCAAAGAAAGCCAAAACCAAGTTGTGACAGCAAAGGCATGGATAAAATTTGGGACTGACAATCTTGCAGGCACACAATTAGTTTAAAAAAAAGAAATCTGTTAAAGAAATTTAGAATATCATATTTGCTAATCAACATTGTGTTGTCACTCTCCATATTTATTATGAAACACATTTTTATAACCATGAAATAAATGAGTAAATGAATAAATAAAAAAGAACTTGGCTTTGGATTAGTAATCAAAGCAATTCAGCCAGCTGATCCATACCAGATGTCAGCAGATTTTTATTTCAAACCATGAACGAGGTGTCTTGAAATTTATTTTTACTTTTCAGATACTCTGGGTGAATATTTCTACTTTTACTGCTGCTTCTTCTTTTGCCAAGGATCTGATTCAATATTATAAAAATAGTAAAAAGAATACCAAGGATTTCCATTTCTCTTGTGCTAGTGTATTAGCATGTACTGGAAGTGGGCACAGCCAGGGCTAGTGTTGAATCTGAATTAAAGGACAGTGCTGTCAGCCAGCACATTATTGCTCATTCCTGCATTGCTGAAAGACTTACGATTTTCTGATGTTGGATAACAGGCATCTGAAAGTATAGACGATACCTGCTCCTAGCAGATATTCTATTTCAGAAGAAGGATTCTCAGGAAGTGTCTGCGTTTTGAAGATACTTCAGATGCTGCATTGTATGTCTGTATGTCCAAAGATGATTATCTCCTTCCTTCATCTGTTACTTGGGCAGGTTTGAAAACAGAAAAAGGTAGAGACTTTACTTTCACTGTTACCTGTGCTAAGATATACTGAACACACTGTGCTTCCAGGTAAATTTTGTTTTTATAAGTCCTGGTAGTTGGTAGATTTGGGACAATAACAGAGCTACAGTTATTTTTCCTGGGGGTGTAGTGATTCCTGCTCTATCTCAAAGCACTTCAGGCATACGGAGTGCTCTGAGGGCAAAACCTACAGCTCTTGTGCCAAAGTGTGCAACTCAGCAAGCGTGCTTTGTGTGTTTTAGCTCTAGTGATCACAGATGTCCATCTCCAAAAGGGGGAACCTGCTGCCTGTGAGGTGCTGACTGCACTGTTAATGCTGCTGAGGGCTTCAAGGTCTTCGTGCCTGCCTGTGAACGCAGATAACTGGTTCAGTGGAGGGTGAGAATGAATGATAATGCAAGTCCAGTGGCATATAAATGATGTTGAGTTTATCTTCTTTTCATGTAAACTAAACAGGTGAATTTAGGGAGTTTTTTCCCCCACTATCGTTTGGTGTGCTTGGACATTGCTCTCTCTTGTTAGTTGTTGTCTTTGACAGTCCTGGGAAGATTGATGTGATATCTTTTTGAAAGATGGTGCCAGAGTTTTTTCCAGCCTGCTTTGTACTTCCCTCAAAGTCTTGTGGGGGTTTTGGCTGCCACGTTTCTGGCAGAAGGGTGTTTTCAGGCAGATGAAACCACTCTTCAGGGATAATAGACCAAAAGAGAGGGAGCAGTTACAGAAGAGACTTTTAAAGATAATTATTAAATGCTAGTAGTTCCTTCTCAGTGTTCATAGAGAATTGTACCACAAATTATTTGATACAGAAATCCTCAGTGTTGCAAAAAATTGGAAAGCTGTTTCTTTAAATGAAAAATATCAGGATTTTTCAGTCATTACTAAATGCTAAAACTTGTAGTAGATCTTTACAACTTGCAGTAGATCTTTGTGGAAAATACTTTAAATGCCATGGAAGGGAGATTAATAGCACTTTGACAAAATTTGAATATACGGTTGATGCAGGTGAAGATGGTGACGAGTGATATCTCTTAAATTCAGTTTCAAAGAATTCAAGTTTTTCACTTCCTTTGCATTTTGCTATTTAGATTTAAGAAGAGATTAATTCCAAACATGGTTTCACTCAAATGTCCCATCTACTTTTGAACTTACAAAAAAAAATCACTTTCCAAATTGGTTGCTGAAGACCTGATATGAGCTTGATGCATTCACAAAGATCCAGACTCCTGTTTTACTGACATAGAGTGCTAAGGCATTGCTTTCTAGGGAGCACATCTTCACTCTGTCTTAGCTGACGAAACTGGTCATGGAGTCACTAATGATGGATAATATTTTTTAGGTGCTGTCTTATATACCTCACTTGGCTTAATAATAAACATTCTCGCTTCTCAAATGTGTTTTAGACTACAAGAGTGAAAGAATTTTGGTTTGGTTTGGTTTTGTTTTTTTTCACCTTTTCTCCCCAGATTTGTATGAGTTGTCACCTGTAGCTGTACTAGGGAATTACTTAAGTGCCCACTTGTAAGTGCTTGTGGATTTGCTTGACATCCTTTTGGCCCACAACTGGAATATCAAGTGACAGACAAGGAAAATTTTGTTTGTAAACTGGAGGTATCAGAGTTGTATAAACTTTAATTTGGGATTAGCATTTCTTAGTTTGAATACAGACATGCTAATTATTATTCATGCAACACTGAAAATGCACATAAAATACTGTAACCAAACAGAAATATGCCCATTAAGATGGCCTCCCCAAGTCTGTTAGATTGTTGTGTTAAGTCAGTTACTCTTAACTCATTATTAATTCTAGCTGTGGTGCCAATTATATTTTGTTGTAAGGTTTGTTTTTTGAGAGCAGATCTGCGGTAAAACTATGCTGAGAACTTCTCTGCTTATAGGGAACACTTTTCCTGCTGAATTTGATTTGCATTTCTGTTTATCTGTTCTGGCTCTTGACATACGTTTTAAAGAAGGTATAAATCAGCATTGCTGCTTCCAAAAAGACTCAGTGAATGCTTTTGTCATTCTGCATGCTTCTGAGCAGCCACCTGCATTAATATTGAGGGTGCACTGGCTTGTGCATGATTTCAAGCTGATTAGTCAAGTAGAGAGTGCAGTTCTTGTTTTTATTCAGAAAATGGACTTTTTTATGAAAGGCAAAAAATTTATTTTGAGGCAGCAGCCAAGATGTGGGTAATATTTTATATGTTTGTACATTTACACACCATAGTTTATAGGCTGCATGCAGCTCTCCTAGCTCAAAATTGCAATATCATGTGTTAGATATGAAGCCTTGCAATCCAAATACCCTCTTCTGGAAAACTTTGTAGAGAATTATAGAGGAGTAAAATTTAGTTTTTGTGATACTGTGCAAAGCTAATCTTGAAAACATAAATTAGCTAAACATTAAGTTTTCAATAGTTTTTTAACAAGAGCTTTTTCAGTTGAATGGTTTGTTAAATTTTGCAGCACTTCTGAAATGAAAAAAACCATTGCATTTTCTCAATTGATTATGGAAATTGAGTACAACTTAATGTTATGCTCAAAAGAAAACAAATCTAGAAACAACAGCTCACCCCAAGCAGTGGTCTGATGGAAACCAAACATTTTGAAAACAATTTAGTGTTACGGGAAGAGAAATTATGCTCAACACAGTTCCTTTTGCCATGGTGACTGGCATCTTATCTGTGGGGAGCAATTTGCCTGTCCTGCCAAGGAGAAAAAAGTATGGTAATGCACTGGCAGCTGTTAACAGCAGCTATCAGAGGGATATGGAGAGAACACACATCTTTTCTACAAGCAGAATTATGTAAAGGTTCCATTCCCCTTAGTTAAAGATCTTATCTTTTTCTGTCTCATAGTGCTAAGAATCAGAAGGCAGAGATAGGGATATTCTGCTATTGTTTTGTTGGTATCTCCTGTTTCTGAGTCTGCGTGGTTACTGCAAGCACAGCTAAAGAGCAAGCTAGCTGACATTTGAGCAGAGCAGATATCCACCACTGGTTTTCCTTCTGTTGTTGTTAAATGGAAGTATTGCTTGGCTGCATTGTGTGAGGGAAAGGATTTAAATTTGAGTTCATATCATTCATGTCTTTGACTGCAAGTTTTTGAACTTGAAATTGAATTGATATCTTTTGGTAATTTTTATCTCTGACTTGTTTTTGAACACTGTGTGGCCGTAATGATGAGAAGGTGATTAGGCCATTGCCATGCAGACACCATCCCTGTGTGTTTAGCAGAGCTCAGATTTGATTCTGCTGCTGCTGGCATTACTGTGTCATTTTTTCTTTTGCTTTCCTCTCTTCCTCATCGTTCCTCTGTGGCCTGCCATGGCTCAGGTGCTGCCGGTTGCTGTTAGTGTCCAGGATTTATGAGCCATCTTTCATAGCGGGTCTCACATTCCTGGCGAGAATTAGATGGATGAAGGGTCCTGGATTATCACTCAACGCTGGTCTGGTCACGAAGAGCATGTGGTCGCATTGTAGGGCCTGATTATTTCTCAGGAAGTCCATTCACTAGCAAAGAAATACTGAGGAAACATTATAAAAAAAGTTAAAATATTAACAGGGGTGATTTTTCAGTTAAACTTCAGGGAAAGTATGGCAGTATGCTCCCACCCATATATAAAAAGTACCCTCAAGATAAATCCAGTGTTAGAGTAGAGGATGAATTTTTATTGACTCCACTTTGAATTTCTGCCTATTTATGCCTGGCTAATCCTGGGGATCACCTGAGCAATGACAGAGAGCTCAACACAAAACAGCAGTAGTGTGTAGTTCCTTAAAATGATGTTCTCATCATGTGTTTTAGCCTATGTTAAACTCTCGAACCATTCCACATTGTAGCAAAAAGTAAAATATTCTTCTGGGTATTTATTTGTGTGTTTGCATATGTTTTTAATTTTTTTGTGACACAATAAAGTAGACAATTTTCTGAGTATTTTGTGTAATGGCAGCGCAGAATGTTATGACTCTATCTACTTGGCAAAATGTCTTGCTGAGATATAAATAGATTTCTAATGGCTGTCAGGCTCTGTGCCCAAGAAATTTTCTTGTAGATATCTCATTACAGAAATAACATCATCAATAAAATAGCTGAAATATTTTGAAAACGCAGGAATATTTTTACATCAGTAACTGCAAGGAAAATACCTACCATATGCATAATTTGAGGCTGATTTAAAAACGGTAATTTATCATAATTATCTGCATATTATAATGGCAAAACACGCTTAATTGCTTTTGACTGGACTGGTATTATGATGAGAAGGAAAGTTAACAGCAGATGGCCCTACCGTCAAAACTGTAGTCTCTTAACCCAAAATGAAGTAGCAGACTGAACATAACATGTTTCTGGCTTCTTGTTCTGATTTTTAGCAGTAAGTATGAACTAGCATTTGGTGGGGTTGTGAATGTTTACAGACCAATAGAAATTGTCTTAGTTGGTGACAAAAACAGCAATGAAAACTTGAGTAGATAAGAGTCCTCATTGCATTATGACTTAGATTTTCTAAAGCATATGAAGTTGTTTAAAATATTAAACTGGTATGAAAAGCAAATTCTTTCCAAAATATTAGAGCCAATTGTAACACTATTTTCTGCCCTTTTACCACCATATGTGCATTTTCTACTTTCATACAGCAATGAAAAAAAGAAGTACTTAATCTTCTATACCTGTCCGGCTGTGAAGAAATAAATTAACAGTTGAAGAAACAGATAATTTTGCAGTGCTTCAAATAAGTTCAGCTTTGGTGCATCAATTGCAATATGCCTGAAGGATTTGTCTTGTATTAATCGCAATGTGCATGCACAGATGCGGTGCTGTAAAAATCCCAGCATTTCTACTCACAAAATGCCTGAGACAATTGAAGAATTTAAGATTACATTTGTACAAAGTTAAATTACAGAGTGGGAGAGAGAAAGGCTGGTTTGATTTTTTTTTTTTTTTTTTTTTTAATGTCTAGCCAGAGAGAATCACAATAAGCAGGTGGTACATTATACTGCTGGATGGTCAATGAAAGTAAATTAGGTGCTTCAGCTGATAGAAAAGAAATTCTGGCCTGATCAGCTTAAATAAAGGTGACATGTTATTTGTGAAATAATGCGAATACCGAAATGTGGTTTAACCCCAAAGTCTGTGTGTAGATTTGTATGTACATTTTGTCTGTGCTTCATATTATAGATTTTTTAACAGTTAATCTTCCAGACTAAAATAATGGGTGAATTTATTAGAAAGCAGAACTCATTACAGGGAGAGATTTATTATTTGCTTTGTGTCAGAATAGATCTTGCTCAGATGTGCTGATTGATGGGACAATGTAATTTGTTCATCACAGTAGCAATACGTAAAAGGAAAACAGTGGGACAAAGATATTTTGCATGTTAAACATTTTCCCCTTTTACAGTCCAAGCATAACAGGAAGATTTTTAGAAGATATCCTATTTTTTAAAGGGCTAACCAAAATAAATCAGTAGATTTGTTAGATCTAAATCAAATAGCAAGACATAAACATTCTAATAAAAAACCTTTTTGGAGGTATTTTTAACACTGAGATGATGCATATTTGTACACATTCATGTTTTAAACTTTTTTTAATACACCATCACTTAGTGGTGATGTTTCTGGAAACTGACAGCCAGTTGCCAGTTACAATCTGTTTTATGCCTGTTTCAGGAGGCTGTTAGTTTTTAAATCTTTAAATTTCTTCCTTAGGCTGTATCATCTTGACCCTTCTTTCAGCTAATGCAGGTACACAGTTTAATAACATTTCATGGTATAACGTAAGTATACAGGGACAAGGTGCTCAGACTTTCTCTGCTCTTTCAAAACCTAAAAGTATATACTTTGAATAACTTACTACACATGGTAATAAACTGTGTGCAGTAAGTATATAATTTTTATTTAGCCTACTGTATCATAGTAGACACAAAGACAGGTACTCTTGAATACTCAAAATCAGTTGTAAAAAAGCCTGTAAAAATTTTCCCGTTCTTTATTTTTCCTTGGAATCATCCTTGTCTTTGTAGGAAGCTCTCAAGATAGGTTTTCTTTGAACATCTAGTAATGTGATATTTTGCTTTTACCCCATGCTGGTCTTCTGAGCATCCTCTAAGAAGGTTTCTGTGATCCAAAGTAAAGTTCAAAGTTCAAATTAATTAAAATATCTCATTATTTGAATCTGATTCATGTACTGTAGAGGTTTTTTTTCGGAGGCTTTAATGAATCAAGTTTGAATTAAAATGAAAAAAATTGGTGATTCACTTATCTTTTGCAAATTCTCTACATTTCCTTACAAAACATTAATGCAGTACACAGGGGGCTTGGAAGCAAGTTGAAGAGAATAATCTCAGAAAAGTTTTTAAGAGTTTACCTGCTAAGCTATTTTTTAAATGGATGCCTTATGCAATTCTGGCAAAATTCTGGTTGCTGTTGTAGAATCTTATTTCTCATTCCTTCTGTGCAGTTTTGCTACACTCTTTTGCACTCTCCAAAACCTAAGCAAAGAAGCAAAAGCCATTCGCAAAAATGCATCAATTTTGATGATTTAAAATTTTGCCTATTGTTTCTCCTCTGCCTTCATTTTTTCATATTATTTTTTTTTAAACATCTGTTAAACTAATTACTCACTTTATTTATTGATCGTCAAAGTGTTTTGCTCTCATTATAAAGCCTCTATTCCCTATCTTTTTATGAGTCAGCAGAGGGGTGAATTGTAGAACATGTGGTAACTATCAAGATTCTGAAAGCCTTTCTGTAAAGATAGCACCATTTTTTGTTTGTAGCAGGTTGACAGCTGAAATCTTGAGAAGTGAAAGCTGAGCAGGATATCAGGAAAGGAGTGAAACGCTAGATATAAAAATACCATAATATTCCAAATGTGACAATAGAATCATTATAGAATATCTAAAATAGTAAGGAAGGCACTTTGAAATTATGACTTGACATTTTTAGTCCAGTAAAATGTTCTGGCATGGGTTAAACAGTTTGATCTTGCAATGAAGCCTTAGGTCTAGAGCAAAAGAGTAGAAATGTCCATCAGTGTGCATTAATAGTGAAGTCTTCCTTCTTCATGTAACTAATTGGAATCAAGTATCCTTGTGTAGGACTTCTAAGAGTATGTGTAGTCACATTCTCTCTGTTTCAGCCCTAAATAGTACTTATTTTTCTTGCTCTATAGAATTACTGTTCTTGCTTCAAATATTAAATCGTGGTTTAGTTGTGTAAGAACTAACTGGCTGGTTTTTACTACTGCCAAATTATTAAGTTGGGTATTTTTTTTTTTTCAAATTATTTATACCTGAACTCTAGTACAAGGGAAAACCAAAAATGATATTTATTGAAAATGAGTCTTAAGTCGTTAAAGGTTTGAAGGGTGTCACTGTGGTGTTGTACATGTCAGCAAAGTAGCAGATTCTGGCACTGCAGATGCAACACAATGCCTCTAACATTTTCCTTTTTCCTGCCGGAACAGGCAAGCTCCAAAGGCCTGCGTTGACAGGTAATGAGATCTAATAGGCAAGGGGAAAGGGGGTAGGTGGGAATGAAAGAAGTAAGGGAATATCCATATTCATTATTTAATCAAATAAAGTTCTCTTGGTGGATTTTGGGAATACTCATTCCTTGCTTCAAAAGCTTCTCTGTAATAGCTGTAAACAAATTACCTCTACGAATAACTTCTTAATCAGGGAACAGTAGAGCTGTTCTCTACTTGATCTCTCCCTTTGGGTGGTCCCAGTCAGAGAGCAGCAGCCTTCCTTCTGATGGCTTGGCTTCAGAGAAGCTATATGATATTATGCTGACAGCTGTAGACCTCTTTTTGTTAGGGATAACAAACATCCTGTGCTGAGGACAGCATCAAGCCCAGCCTGCAGTATGCCCAATTAGAGAAGCTAAAATCTCATTTGTTTCACCATGGGAGTCTCTGAAAGCACACCGTTTTGGCCTCATTACAGTATTTTTAACTTTACAAAAACAATTTCATTATGGAAATTAAAGAAGCTCATTTAGTCTAAGCATTTATGCTTAACTTAATAAATTCCACAAGTATCAGTTGCCCTAGTGTGCAGGCTTTTTGTTCTTTATCTAAGAAAAAATTTGTTTTAGGAACTATTTGCAGAGACTGTTTTATAAAGGAATGTGCCATTTGAATATGCTGGTTATTTGTTATTAAAATGAACAAATTTCTGGACTCCATTGTAGTCATTTTCCTTCATTGAACATCTGACCAGCATTGACTCTGCTGTACTCTACTATGTGAGTCCGTGAAAAGATGTCAGATAATAGTCTCTTTTAGTCCCTAGAAATGCAGGCTAAGGATAGGATACCATAAGGTACAGGTGAAATAGCTGTTTATCCCACTAACTACAGGTGAAATGCTTTGGTCTCCTTGAAATTTTTCTTTCAGATGAAATAAATCAATAAAAGGAGACTGCTATAAACTGTGCAGTTACTATATAGTTCTGAAAACAAACTAAATTGATTGTAAGCATCTGTTTTTATGTATTTTTCTCCTTGGAATATGTCCCAGTGGCTTTTTCTTTGTTAGAATGATCCAATTTACTTAATAAGCTATAAATATGTTGAGCTCAAGTCAACAAAGGTGTTTTCAACATACACAGCCGTATAAATAAATCAAACTTTTTTCTTACAACTCTTATGGGCTGCAGTAGGAGAAAGGTAATCAGTATCAGTGGTGCACCTGAGGCTTTTCTGGTCTCAGGTGCCAAATTCTTTTTTCTTGCTGCTGGTGTTGGCACTGTCACCGCTGCTCCATTTTTACTTGCTGTTGTAGACAGGAGCTGGAAGGAAATAGGAGTGAATGAGGCAGAGGCAACCTTGTTCCACCACTATTCATCTTTCCTCTACTGTCACTGGAGCTACTCCATCAGCTTCCTCAAATTCCCTGTGTTAAGATTTATTTGGACTGGTGAGAGGTGTCTGCTTAAATCCAGCTTAAATAACGGAGTCATTTTTCGAAGCAGTAGCTGTCTAGCTTGCTTCAAAAGTGGGTTGTGTTTAGTGGCCATATTAATTTGTTTCTCCTATAGCTTGCTTTTTCAGTCAAGCTATGGCATTTTCCATAGTTAGAATGTGAGCTGTCTTTGTTTGCTTTTTTGTTTAACCAAGGTGAAGTGATGCAAAAGACTGAGAACATTCTGTTTCCCTTAAAATAATTGGACTTCAGTTCTTCAAAGGTAGTTGTTTTCTTTTTTTCTCTGCTGAAACCCCAAATCCTTGTATTACTGAGAGCTGAAGTGGTGATTCACCAGGTATTCTCTTAAATTCAAGATGCACAGTCTCAGTCTCTCTTTGCTTCTCCTTTGGATACATTAAAAACTTGACTGAACATGGCCCTTCGTGACCAGATGCAGCACGAAAGTTGGCCTGACTTTGAGTGAGGACTTGGTCAAGATGACCTCCACAGGTCTATGTTATGGTTCTAAGTCTAGGAGGGAAGAACTAGCAGATGCTGAACATCCAGTTCCAGTGGATAGTTTTATTGAAAGCGTAATTTTTCACCAAAACTTGCTTTAAACAGCTGTGTGAAGCAGTGCGACAAATAAGTAGTTACCTGAAACTAATTCTGTGAACTCCTCATGGTTGTAAGCTGGCACCGCCACTAAAATCACAGCAATGTGCTATTCCTTTTTCTTTCCTCTCCCTTCTTCCCCCATTTCTTTCTTCTGCTTTTCTCTGTAGACATCCCATATTCCTGACTGGTTAATGCTCCAACCCCAACCATTGTGTAGCTTCATTGTGAACAGAACAAGGGAGTGATCTAGCTGAAAAGATTTATTTATTTTAATGGATTGAGTTTTAGTTAGTTTTTTTAAAAAATATAAAAAACCTTGTCAGAACTGTATATGTGTGTGAGAGCATGGATGTCTTGGGAACAAACTGGTCTGGGAAATTTGTAATATTTTGATTTTTTTACTATACGTGTAATAAAACAAGTTATACAAGGTGAATGGTAGTCTTGGAGATCTTTATTTATTCATACAAATCCAAAGAAGAGAATGAGATTCCTGTTGAGCCTGAATAATGGCAATCTTCAGTCATTTGGTGTCCTCTGAGACTTACTTTTGTTCACTATTTCAAATGTCATTTTATGCGTTAGAAAATATCAGGACTCCATCTTGCATAAGCTACATAAAAAATGCAGTTTCTCTACCTTTCTTTCAAAGCCAATTAGAGTGTAAAGCTGAAATAATACAATGTGGTTAAATTATAGATCAAGCAGTTTTGCAGATGTATCATTGAACGGTACTCAGTCCATTTTATGCTATTATAAACTACAGAAACGCTATGTTTACTTCCTTTATAAATCAAGCAAATCTTGTTTTTATTGCAGAGAGTGGGAGGTGAGGTAATAGTGGAGTGGGAGGATAATTTAGAATAGAGGTACCTGCAACATGCAGATACAGTGCTCCAGAGTATTAGGATATGTTATGTTCCTTTTGAGAAGTTGTTTGTAATGATTGTTAATAGCATCCCACAAGAGGAAGCAGAATGTAAGTATGCTGAAATCCAATGAAAGTTGAGATATAAAGTTCAGGATCATTTATATCAGATGAGAATCTTAATAGCAAGGCAATCAACAATTTGGTCAGGAGCTCAGTCCATACTCCTTCAATTTGTTGAAGTTGTGAGTGGCCTGACCTGTCTGTTTTCTGGAAGAACTGTATATTTAGTAGTTATCAGAAACTGAAAGGGCAATAATGTAGAAAAAATGTAGGAAAGAAGATAGTAATTCTAACTGGTAATGAGGCCATGTGTTACAGCCAGAATTTTTTTTTCAGCTGACATATAACAAAATGAAGAAAAATGGAAAGTAAACATTCGACTTCCATCTAATTTTTCCTTCTAGTTAGGATGTCCTATTGTGGTTTGACAGAGCTGCCATCCTTTAATTCAGCTCTGTTTGTTCAGTAAACAAGAGGCTCTACCAGTGCCACTGCTTCTTCTACATCAGTTTTTTCATCCTCAGGAAAGAAAACTGCCTGCTTGGAACAGATTCCTTAGTATGCATATATGCATTCGATCTGATACTGTAAATAACTACTCTTCACAAAGTCATATTTTTCTAGAGCGGAACAAACTGAGGGAAGATTTGAAAATTTGAAGGGACATATTTTGGCAAGAGAGAGCTAATGGTAATAATAGAGCTATGTACTCTGAAAAGAAATCTATTTACAGAAAGCTTTTTGTAGCACTCTGGTAGGAAATCTACCTATCAAAAAAAGTGCTGGTTTTCAACAAATGGCTTCTAGACTTATCTTTGTTGTTTTTAAAATTGTTGCTTTGAGTGCTTCTGGTTTCATTAAGAAAAAATGGTTAGCAGTGTTGCAGCAAAGTTTGTGGTGTGTTTGGGTTGAAATGTTGACATCAAAATTCGTGTGAGATCCTCTATGTGTGTATGTATGCATATATATGTGACATCTGATGGCAACATCAATGAATGAGGGAGTAATAAAAACTTGATATTTTAAGGAATTCTGGCATTATTTCAGCAGGTATCTTTGAAGAATAGAGAGACCAAAGTAAATGCTGACTTGCCAGCTAGGCTCCCAGTTTACTGCTGAAAATGTGATGCTAGATACAATGAGCATTGTGATGGTGTTTAGATAAGGTAAATTTAGTGGCTTCTTAAAACAAAAGCCTTTCTTTACTGCAGGTGTGTCCACCATCATATGGCTTTGGAATGAATGGGAAAGTTTACCTTTTGTATCCTACTTAGTGAAAGTATTTGCAACCTTCATTTGATCAATTGCTCTGTTATAGGTCTCCTTACCTTTCCCTCTCCACCCATGCAAGTTCAGGATTGCTTTCATGTCTGTACCTAGAGTTGTAGGAAACTGTTTCTGTTGTGGTTATGCATTTAACAATTGGGCTGCTTATGCCAGCTTAATCAAGGCCTTTCTCCTCATCAGAAAGCTCTTCCTTGGTTATTATGTAACCAGATGTATATTAATCTGCCTTGAAGCAGCTAACACATTGAAAACCACTAAGTATCTAATGGGCTTCCCACAGTTATCCCACGTGTATATAAAAGACAAACTAACTTTAGAGAAAACTGTCCCTTGTAAGTACTTTCCAATCGGTGAAGCACTAGATTGTGCTGTAATGTATATCATCAAATTAAAACAATTTTGCTATCTAGGTCTTTGATTAGGACACTCAAAAATATGCATATTTCATGGGACATGCAAGTGTCATTGGACATGGTGAAAGGACATCCAGCAAGAAATGTAAACAACTTTTGTATAAGACATTGAAACCTCTTGCAAATGGAAATAAACAAGTTCAATAGAAACTTTGACCCAAATGGATCATTAGTTGCAGCCTACAGATTCTTTTTCAAATCATTAACTGCGTCTCACGGTGTCTTGCAAAGAAAGAAATGGAGGCTACTGCTTAATGAGTCTTTCTTTAAAATAGATTTGACAGCCAAGCTTCTTATGATTGGCCAATTTAGGAGTTAGAAAATTGTTTAATTTAATTCAACCACAAGGGCTTTGTAAATGAGTATATATGTATACATGTACTACGTGCAATAGTAAAATTGTCAGATGTGTTATATACTTCATTTACCATAAACTCCCAGCTGCCCTGCCTGTATTTTGCCCATTAATCTGTCATGGACTTTAACACTTCAGACACACGTTTCTGAAGGGCCCAAATAATTATCTTATTTTATCTATCAAAATTAACTTGTCATATGAATAATTCTTCTTTTTTTTTTTTTTTAACAACCAGGGATGAGTTTTCCTCAGACTGTGTATTTTATTTTGCTGTTGTATATGCACAGCCAGACAAACATGGGTGCGCTGTTACTCCCACCTGTTATCAAATCCAGGATGGTATTTTGTTCTGAGCTCATGATGGATTTCTGGTTTGTACTTTTTGGTCTACCTGGTTTTAAAAACAAAGGATTTGTGCTATGTTTCTGTAGAAATACACAGAAGTAGGCGTATGCTGTAAATCAGTACCCGATTTTTTATATAAAACTGAAGATTAATCAATTTGCCTTGTCAATTAAATAGGCAGCATGAAGACATTCTTGTAAGAATTGCTTTTTTTTTTTTTTGCTCCTAAATAAATATCGATAGAAATTTGTAATCCCATGTGTTTTCTTGACTTTCTTGGGACTTCTTAAAAAGTAAAATCCTTGAAAAATATACAATATTTACTTTTTCACCTTAAAGCCACAGGTGACATTAACACGATCAAAGGAAAAATTAGGAAAAACATGACTTTTCTTATTACTTACCTCACTGTAGAGATTTTCAGTGTGGCAAATCACACTTTGTTTTGGGAAAGCTATGAGGAGGAGATATGTTCAGGGACATCCATCCCAGCTTCTCCCACGGTGCTCATGAAGGTAACACTGTTAATGTAAATGTTGGGTCTTGGGGAACAAAGAAGGAACTGGACCAGACAGGACTGTGAATCCTGTTGCTGCCAACATGACACAGAGCTCTGCCCGGGCTCTGGGGTGTTGCTGGTGCTGAAGTTGTGTAGGACAAAAGGGTAACTGAGGTTCCAAGGTTCTGTGGGGCTGCATCCACCCTTTTTTCCATAAGTTGGAGTATCAGCAGACAGTCAGACAGTGCTGGCAGCAGAGGTGTCAGCTTTTGCTGGGGGCTTCTGAGGGCAGTGGGTTGCAAGCAGCAATCTCTGCAGATTTGGAGTTACAAACAAGTTTTCATTTGGTGTACTGTTACCTTCCTCTTTCCTGTTCTCTCTCATCAAAAAGGAAGATGTCTCAGAGAGAAGAGCAAACTCTTTCACCCTAAAGTGATGTGAGAGTGTCTGTACAGCTTTTAGGTTTATGCTATATCACATCTCCAGGAGAGATGAGTAGGAAATGCTTTGATAGAAAAAATCAGCAGAACAAACAGTCAAAAATTTTTTTCAACGTTTTTGTCCTCCTTCTTCCATCAGTTTGATAGCTTGATAGCTTCAGAATGGTATTGCCAGCAGAAGAGAAGGAAGGTGGCAGTTGAGGGGTTTGTTTATTTATTTATTTTATATTTGACTTCCTTAAATGCTACCCTGATGATTGAGTCATCAGTTCTTTGAGGCAGAGTTTTTCACAATTTATTTTGCATTTGTCGTTTGATTAATATATTAATTATAATAAAGGTGAGAGCAAGAAACTTTAAATGTGTGTGTTTCGTTAGTTAATTTTCCCATTGAATAGTTAGGTATTTTTGTCCTAGGTTTTTTAAAACTACTTATTTAAATTTAAATTAGATATTATTACTGATTGTTCATTTGTGTAATTTTAACTCATATTTATTTGATGATTTTAGTATGGTATTGCTCATTCTCTCATATGATTATTAAACATGTGATTTAAAATTGCAGAGAATTATGGAACAATGATTGTTAGAATTGAAGTTTTCCATGTAATCATTATTTTATATTCAGGCTTGATTTGACAGAAATATAAACCAGAAATATTTTGACATATGATTGCTTTTTTCCTTTTTCTGCCTGATTGAAATGGTTGTTCCCTTTGAGTGGCATTTCTATAGAAGTCCCTGGTATACCAACTCTACCAGCACTGATCAATTTTCAATTGAATTCTTTCAGGCATCTGTGAAAGAGTGAAGTTTTATTCATGACTGGAAGAGTAGAATAGTTGCACCATCAACTTCACTGTCTCTTTATGCCTGTAGAAGCTAAAACAGTCAGTGGTTACCTTGAATGAGTGGTTACCTTTCATCTTAAAAGCATCACCATCCCCTTCATCCCCTTTGTCATTCTAAAATGTTAACTCATATAATGATTGGTTCCTTAGTCTGCAAAAAAGGAATGATTTGGCACTGTGAGGAGATGATTCAGGTGTACCTAAGCCCACAGCGGGTGAAAAAGGGGGCCTGGAGTCTGGCATGATGGATGGGATGGAAGACTGGATGAACTTAGTATGAACTGGATAGAGGAGGATGTGGCGGACCGTCCTGAAGACA
>VWZT01008916.1:2484-37020 GCA_013397055.1 Pachycephala philippinensis
CAGCACGGCCACCTCACCTGCTGGCATGATATCCCTTGCAAGTCAGACTATAAAGGAGATGTCAGGCGGTCCTGGAGCTGAGATGGAAAGGGTGTGCAGGTGTGCACAGGCATGTGTGTGCATGGAAGGGTGTGTGTGCACGGGTACAGGGGTTTGTGAGGGCACTGGTGTGGGGGCGAGGATGTGAGTGAGCGTTTGTGGGTGTGCACTGACAGGCGAGTGTGTGTACAAACAAATGCCAGCACACACGGATGTGGCTGGAGCCAACGCTTGCATGTGGGCACATGGGCAAGAAACAGATGTGGGCAGATGTGTGTGCAGAGAGGTGGATGTGCACAGGTGTGCAGGTGCTGTGCATGGCCGTACACCTCATCCTGCCCATGTCTTGGTGTCTGCTGCCAGCTCTTCTAGAACTCAAGTCACCAGTGCACTGCTGAGTCTATCTTTGTAGGAGAAGCTTTCCCAAGGCCTTCTTGGGCATTGCACAAATGATTTTTAAGGGAGCAAAGGGACATAAGAGCTGTTTATCCTAGTGAAACACAGCTCCGTTGGAGGTGTCCAACAGAGTTGTTTATCTGCTTGGAGAAAAATCAGTATGTGTGTGCATGTGAGTGTGCACATGTGCGTGTGTGTGTGTGAGGATCCATTTCCATGCAGCAAACAAACCCCAGCCCTGGTTTCTAGCTAAATAAGGAACCCAGGAGCCACTGGCCACCTGCTTATTTGTGCAGCTTCCCAGCAATCTGGGAGATAGCAAAAAATCCTATGGAGCTAGCAGAATAAACCATGAAGTGGCACTTGCTGAAGACCCACGTGTGCATGTACCGTGTCCAGTAACTGCATGCAGACACTGGGCAGTATTTCAAATCACATGCTGCAGAGTTTGTGTCAAGAGAAAAAATCAACCTCCTGTTCCAACACCCTCATTCTTGAAGTGCACAGCAGACTAGGGTAGTATTACACTGTACAAACCAAAACCCCAACTCCTTCAGTACAAAGCTGCCTCACCACTAATGCTCTGCCTTCTGACCCGTGGGAAGCTGTGAATGGATTTTCATGTCAGATGTTCCAAAAGGCAGTGCCGTAGTTCAGTCACCTCTGGGGCTGTGTCTCTCTGTGCCATGCCAATTCCATGCCTCCAGAGGGCAAAGTCAGATCGTGCTTCGCTTTGCACTTGTAGAGGATGGGGAATGAGAGAGGTGTGTGCTGAGAAGGGATGGTGTGCTGAACAGCTGCTTTTGCCCTCCCTGCTGGTGATGAAAATCCTTTTCCAAGTAAGCACTTTCCTTGGCAGAGCCCAAAGAAGAGTGAAATGGATACCCAAACACCATGTGCTGGCTCTTGTCCCTTCTCCTTTCCACATCACACAGCTTAAACTGTGGTGCCAGTATTTGTGAGTGAAGCGGGAATTGTATAACATGGTGCCCTGGAGATTATCCTCAATCTGACATTATCATAAACCTATTTAAAAACACTTTTAACTCTCTACTTTGGGAGCAGGAGTATGTCCCATTTTAAGCATTGGTGTCTCTTTTGAGTACTAGTTCCCATGGGGAGGGAACTATGGAGAATCTGAAATTCCAACGCACCCAGGTGGATCTTAGACTGCAGATCTCCTCCATCTGTAAGTCAAGCGGTGCCTGTTGCTGGAGCAGAACAGTTGGTGCTTTTCGTGTTTGTGAAGCATTGTTTTCTCTTTTGATTCAGTCATGCTGGAGGAGGGACAAGGGTAAGTACCATGGGAAACACCATGCATTGATTAAACCTTTGGAGTTGATAATGCAATCAAAAATGTATGGTATCTACATACTATTACCCATACAAAATATATCACTTGAACTTTCTTTTGGTCTCTGGGACAAAGTTTAGAGCTAGCATTTTTTCTGTCTGAATTTCTCCCCTCAGATCCTGCCGACACTAAGATCTGCAGCCTTCAACTGGGCGAAGTGGTCATTGATTGTGAGACCACTGCACTGCAGAGTGTTCCCTGCACAAGGGCACTGTGCCTTGGCCTCTCAAGAATGGAGTTTGTTAGTACTGGCAGGTGCTAGAGAATTACCCCAATGAAAATCCCATCTGCTTGGATCTCCAAGAGTGATTTCCGTTTTTTCAATGGAAAACAATCCAGGTGACTCCCCACTCAGCTGCCATGTTACAAACCACACCATTGAGATCCCTCAAGGGCAGACTGCTGGGACACCCTGCTCTTCCTTAGTCCTCTGACCTAAGCTGCTTCTTCCACTTCAACCAAACAAGGGGAAGTGGACATTAAATGTATGGACAGTGCCTTCACGTCCAGCACATTGATAGTTTTGGTTCCACATCAGAATTCCTCTCCTCTCTGAGGTGAGGAAAAGTTTTGCCTCTGTGTCCCAGGAACAGCAGGGATGTAATTAATGTGCTCCAAGTTAGGGGTCTGTCAGAGTAAAAATCCTGGACCATATTGGCTGAATGCAAATCAAGTGAGAGCACATATCCATGGCACAGCCACCACCCCAAGCTCAGCTGCAGCTCTGATGGAATGGCAAGTGTGGGGTTTTTATTGGCTGTGTATTTGGTGCCAGGACTTTGCTGTTAGTAGTGTGGAGAGCATCACAGCCAGACACTTCACAACTCTTTGTGACAGAGAGCTTAACCCTACCTGCAGCTCGTGGTTAAGATCTGAGAGGGGACCATAAGCCTGAGCCTTTTGGAATATGATAGGTGATGGCATGACATCATTCGTGCACTTCCAGAGCACATACCACAAAGAAGTGTCCAAAGTGAGTGAGCGTAAGATGTTTTGCACCTAACTGGAATTAGTGGGAGGCAAGAGCAGGGAGGTGATTGCATGGATTTTGGGAACACTTTGTGGCTAGATTGTGGTATGGGGACAAAGGTGAAGTCTCTGAGGGAGAACTGATGTGCAGCTGAACATGGAGTATGACTGCATGGCAGAAGAGAGGCTGGAAAGCGACATGCTACGAGGATACTGCATATTTTCACCAGCTGTTCACTTGCCTTGTCTAGTGGCAAGGTTTCACTCTCCACCAGTGACCTGGTTGTTTAGAGTCAGTGCTGTTTTTTTCAAATTACTGCAGCTTCTCATCCCTTGGTTGAGTTTTCTGTGGGAACTTGGGGCTGCAGGGGAAAAAGAATTGCTTGCTGAGAGAATCACACAGATATAGCCAGGTTCATGTGGAAGGCTTGAATTAGCGGTTGTGGTCATTCTTCTGTAGAAAAAAACTCCGAAACATCATGGTGGCTTTAAAACAGGCCACGTCTCAGGCCAGAAATTGGGGCAAGAGCCAGAGGCAGCCTTAGCCTCCATTCACCTGGGCAGGGCACCAAGCGTGCTTGCCAGGCAGCCCAGCAGCTCCCCAGGACCTGCAGCAGGTGAGCTGCAACAGGGGCAGGTGCAGGTGGGCAGGGCAGGCTCTCTGCAAGCAGAACACCACCTCTGACCATTCCCTGGGGACCCTGCTCCACTTGGGAATTCGGTGTGAGTGTAATGGCAAAAGGACTGGCCGTACAGCACGGGTGATGTGCAGGGCTGGCGCTCCAGGGAGAGGGTAGCGCTGGGCTACAGGGAGTGGCTGACACAGGAAGAGCCAGGGAGCACAGGAAGAGGGGCCACCACAAACGGGAGCAGGGGACTGCTGGAAAGTTTGGGAAGCCCAGCAAAGGGAAGATGCGAGTGGTGCCCTGGGGCAGCAGTGCCCTGTGTGCCAGTCCCAGCTGGGGCCCTGCTGCAGAGGCTCCGGGGAACGCCGTGCGTGAGGCTGGACGTGGGCCAGGAGTGACTCTTGCAGCAGATGAGGTACACTCTGTACTGGGTTTCCTGAGGAGCAGCACAGCTTGTCAGGCAAACCGAGGTCTGTGCCAGCACTCCTAAACAGTTAAACATGGAAACTCGCTGTGCACACTGGCAGCGAGAGCCTCATTTAGCTAAGACACGGAGCCACAAAATGAAACAATAGAGAGCACCGCATATGATGTGGGCAGCAAGGAGCAGGCACCTTCTTGGTGGAAGCTGTGTGGATGCAGCCTGAGCTGGATGGGCTGTGACACATTCATTTGTTCTCCTGCTGAAGCAGATTTTAGAGTTGGTTTCCAAGAGAATAAGCTGCCCATTTTTGCCTTTGCACCACCAAGATATCACTGGGAGTAGTGCCGATCTGTCAGATGCTTCAAAAAGGAGGAGCTGGCTTTTTCTGGAAACATGCAAAGCAGAGTCGGGCTCTCTCCTATAAGCTGAAAATCATTTACTATGCTTTTTGGGGTTTTCCTTTTTTTTTTTTTTTTGTTTTTTGGCGTGCAGGTGTTAGGAAGTTTGCATGGCTCTTGCTGCCCTGAAGCCTGTGAATTTCAGCACCTCATGAAAATCTTCCGGATGGGTATCTTTGAATAGCCGTCAGACACGGTTGGCATGGAAATAAGTTCTTTCTGTTTTGCCTATCAAATGCCCTATTTGGGCAGTCATTCAACAGTTTTGGGAGGTTTAATCTCTGGCAGGGTGAACGTCTCCTACTCAGTATTTCCCAGGTGCCCTGCTGGGACCTGTCTGCTCTGCTGGCGCTCAACAGGGGTCACTGCCCTCTGACAGAAGCTCCTGCAAAGGGCCCAGGGAGTCAGAAAGACCCTGAGGCTTGTGGACAGGAAGCATCACCTGGTGACAAATTTTTTTAAGACACATTAGGGTTTGCCAGAGTAGTAATTCAGCTACTAGTGACACCTGATGCTTGATTGAAAATTATAGAATACAGCAGTTTAGAGGGAATTATTTATTGCTTTCTTTGGAAGCCGGGAATTTTATTTAAGTATAATTATTTAATTAATTGCTGTATTGTGAACAAAATATTTGCAAATATCCTGCTTTACTTCATTAAGCTATGTGGAAATAAGTATTATTTGTTTTCTTTTTTCTTTGTTGCAGACAGAACCACATTGTCCTGGACACTGGCTTTTTCTAACTCACACTTAAGCATGGGATGGAGAGGGGACAGGTCATTTTGGCCAAACCATAGAGTTAAGAGGTAAATTTCCCAGTGCAGGTGAGAGAAATTTCTTGGTGTTCTTTGTTGGCAGTGTTCTTCACGTTTTTTCACGGAAACACAGATATTTAAAACTAACAAATTGCAGTGGAGTTGTCCTGTAATTTACTAACCAATTTCCTGTCGTGAGACATGCTCTGCACTGTGGATTGCAGAGTGCTTTCCCCGTGGTCACAGACAGCACATCAGCCAAGGAGGGAGATAAAGGGGAGCAAAGGGGTTCGGAGCAGTGGGGTAAGACTGAGAACACATGAAGGAGGGGAAAGAGAAGTACCGTGGAAAAGCAAGGAATGTGGAGAGGAAGGGTTGGGGGTGGAGCTGGAAGAATGTGAAGAGCCTTTGCTGGAACACTAGCTGGGAGGTTTGTTTTGTGGAGAGAATCGTGTACGGGTAGACAGAAAAAAGCTCACCTAAGTTTCTTCTCCTCTGGCTCTTGGTCTGGAATCAAAGACTCTCAGCATCACTTTGGTACAAGCAAAAAAAAACCATGAAAAGTAATGTCAGAGCTTTCTAGGACTGGTCTACACAGACCACGAAAAGGTGCTTTTAATCCTTATTTTTTTCTTTAAACCAAGGAAAATCGCTGATTAAACTGTATTACTGAGCAGTATTAAACAAAACACTTGTTGCCCTTCCCTGGAAACTACAGCTTTTAGCACGCTTTGCGTGACTCTACTTGATTAACAAAAATAAGCTGTTTCAGTAGGTGGGTTCCGGCACCCAGCCCTTTTGTGTGCCAAGTTTCTGACTCTTTTTCGGGGTTTTCTGGGGAAGCCCTTAGCGACAAAGAAGGTCACAGGCAGAGCTGGGGAGAAAAGACCTGGGGTCAGAGGCTGCGTCGGATTGCAGGGAGAGACAAAGGCACAGCCACAGCGTGGCCCCGCGGCTAAAGGCAAAACCCCCGGCTTGAACACAGCTCCCGGCTAAAGCTGAGCCTCCCTGCGCTCTTCCCTGCCTTGGGCACAGCCGCGTGGATGCCAGGCTGGGCAGTGTGTCAAACACCGATCGAGGAAAGGAAAACTGTACTTGAAGAGGTACCAGAAGTGCAGCATTGTGTGTGTGTGCCTGAGCAGTGCACAGTGCACCGCTGGATGTCGAACACGCCCGGCAGCAGCGTGAGCTCTGAGCGCCGCTGCCGCCGATGCTTGCGGCTGTCGGCTTGATGCCGATGGGGGATCGGTAGGACCCAGCACTACCCTGCTGTAATTCCATGCCTGAGGGATGTAAATAGTCTTTATTTAAAAAACAAAGTGTAAAGTGGGGATAGTTCGAGCTTATTGGCACTGGCAGACAAAATCTGAATACTTTTACAAAGAGCTCCTGTTTTTTTTTTCCCTAGGCCTCTTTGTTCTCAGTGCCTCTCTCTGACCCTTTAGCAATCACCATGGTAATTACCAAGTAATGCCCTATTTACAAGTACCTTCCGAAATCTGCTGGAGTTTTGCTTGAGCCTGTAGCAAAAAATGTCTCTCCCCAGATGAGAAAACGGGTTATTTCTCAAATTCCAAGCTTTTTTAACAAGACTGAAAGGGCAGTGAATAGCTGGCATCCTGCTGAAGTTAACAGATCTGTGGGGATTTACACTAGATAAGCATCTGCCCAGCGTTTGCCTGAGGCAATACCTCTAACCAAAAGTGTGTAGGTCGTGGTAATCTGGAGAGAAAGAAGTGGTTTTAAGTTTTGTGCTGCTAACAAAAATAGGCACTGCACTGCATGTATTTCCGGGGACAGCAAAAAGTTTCAGAAATCTCTTTCTGATTTTGGACAGTCTGGTCTTACTTGTTCTGTGACCAGTCAGTATTTCTCTTGTGAAGCTTGTACCATGGGACAAAGAGATGGTAGGATCTCTGTCTGTCGGGCTTTTAAAATTTAACTGGTCGTAGCCCTGAGCATGCTGATCTAACTTGGGGTATAACCACGCTTTAAGTTTTTGCTGGAGCAGAAACCTTGTGATTTCCACAGTTCTCTCTGTTTCTGTGGTACAAACACGATTTCTAGGAGTTTCTGTCAAATCAGCTCAAGTCCTGTCTATGATACAGGAAAGTGATCTGAGAACACAAGCAAGAGGACTTCTCAAAATGCCAGGTGCTCAGATTTTCTTTCTTCCAGTCGGCTCTGATAGTTTTGCTTATGCAGTTTGGGTATTCATATGCAAATCACAGATTTGCCGGCCATGCTGGACCATTATCAGGAAACAGATCTTCCAAGTGATTTAACAATCACTTCCAGGATCACTTCGTGTTTTGAGCCTGGGAAGGGAAGGAGAGTGGCACCATTTTGAGACCTTTGAGATTCCCTCCCCTTTAGTCTGCTGTAAGACAATGCAATATTTGCTATGTGAGAGTGGCCTGGTTTTGTCTTGGGATCGAGTTAATTTTTTCAATGGTGGCTAGTATGGGGCTGTGTTTTGTATTCGTGCTGAAATAAGTGTTGGTAACACAGGAATGTTTTTGTTGCTGCTGAGCAGGGCTTACACAGCACCAAAGCCTTTGCTGTTTCTCACCCACCGGACCAGAGAGGGGGCTGGGGGTGCACACGGAGTTGGGAGGGGACACGGCCTGGATATCTGATCCCAACTGACCCAAGGGATATCCCACGGCATATGGTGTCATGCTCAGCGTAAAAAGCTGGAGGAAGAAGGAGGAGGCGGGGGGAGGTTTGGAATGATGGCGTTTGTCTGCCCAAGTCACCGTGAGGCGTGATGGGGCCCTGCTGTCCTGGAGATAGCTGAACACCTGCCTGCCCGTGGGAAGTGGTGAATGAATTCCTTGTTTTGCTTTGCTTGTGCGTGTGGCTTTTGCTTTACCTATTAAACCGTCTCTATCCCAATTTTCTTGGTTTTGCTCTTCCAATTCTCCCCCCTATCCCACCGGGGGGAGTGAGTGAGCAGCTGCGGGGGACTCAGTTGCTGGCTGGGGTTAAACCACAACAGAGAGTGTCTTTATTACTTAAAAAAACAGAGAACAAGGGAGAGGTGGAAAATTAAATGTGAAAATAATTTTTAAAAATACTGTTTCTTCCTGTAAGAGGTGTTTATTTAGATGTGAACTTAAGAAAAGGTCTGAGGGCAGGGACAGGCTAAGATCTGCTTCCAGTAAGTGAGCAGGAGACTCTCTGGTCTGGACAAGGTGCTAAACACAGGAGGTACAGGACTGACCACTGTAGTCAGCAGAAAGAGGGGCCCTCCAGAAGGTATCTCCACCTGCCTAAAGGCAGGAGATCAGACCTGGGCTCAATGCAGCCCCCCCTGATGCTCAGAGAGCAAAACCAGGGCAGTGCACCCCATGGGCAGCACATGGTGCCCCCATTCCTTCCTGGGGGCCCTTGTATGTCATCCTCGGGACACCCGCTCTGGGGTGTGGGCCAGAGCAGCGAGGGGGAATAACCCCAAGGAGGGGGGCACTGGTGCATCCCCTTGTCTGGAGCTGCCAGCCCAGCCCAGCGACGCTGTGCCGTGCTGAGGGCTCGGCTGTGGTGGAGGGATGGGGTGGTTCTTGCTGGTTCAGTGCAAATAGCTGAGCACTGAAGGTGATTTCTTTCATTCACTTCTTACACATCCTGAATGGGGTGTGTCAGTTTTTTCTCCTCAGAACTAGTCTGGGCAACACTGCGAGAGGAGCTGAAAAATCAGAGTTAATCCTGCAGGAATGACTCATTTTGGCATAGGATTTGCAGAGCAAGATGAGAAGTTCAGGTAAAACAAAGGGAAATGGAGACTGTAGTAAAACTCTGTGGTTTGGAGCACGACAGTTAAACTGCTACGAAGTCAAAGTTGGAAACCCCCTCCCAACAAATTGCTGTACTCAAAACCTTGGCAATGTCTAGAGCAAGTCAATATTTAAGCACACTAGTTGCAGAAACGGAGGCTCTTTCCCATGGGAGCTGTACGTTGGATTGCTAATTACTATTGGTCTGGAAAACAATTACTATTATTTCATTATTATTTTTAATTAAACACAAATAAAGCAATGGCTGTCCCTTTAAAGTCGGACTTTGAAATATTTTCTTCATTTTTTAGCCGGGGTTACACTGGCCAAGTCCAAACAGAGAAGTACTGGAATTTTGACAAAGGTTTAAGGTAATTTTCAACCAGATTTCTCTATCAAAGACAATAGAGTAGCTGGGGTGAAAGCACAAGCCTAGCCTAAATATCTGGGCCCGGGAAAGGAAGGCTGGATTTCTTGAAGCTATAGTAGACATGGAAATAATTTTCCCCTGCATCCTTTCACAGGTCTTTTAACTACTTTAGCTTGCTTTCTTCACCTGGTGTCTTTGCAGACACATACACCTGATGGCAGTCCAGTAGCTCAAGAGAGCTCACCTCCAGAGTGTGAGTTAGAGAAAGTAATTTTCCATTATTATTTTAAAAATTTTGCCTTGTAAAATAAAGATGTTGGTGTGGTTACAGCAAACAGCTACAGCATCAGGGAGTCACAGAGAAGAGGACACTTTTCCATCCCAGCCTCTCCCACTCTTGTTAGTAGACATGTGACACTTGCAGGAAAGTTGTGCTTAGATGAGGGTAAAGACTAAGTTTTAAAGGAAGGTATTTCTGAAATGCCCAGAACACTGGCAGAAGTGCGGCAGCCTTTCAGTAGATGTGGGTCCTGCTCCACGAACCAGGATGGGAGAAAACCAGCTGACCTTTTTGGACAGACCAGCTGAGACCTGCTAGACCTCGTGGTGCTTGTGCGTGGCAGGCAGTGAAATGCAGGAGTCCCCGTGGCAGGGCTTTGGCACTGACAGCGTGTGTCTTGCTGCTCTTTAAGCTTTGCTGTGAGCAGATCTGAGCTGCAGAAGGGTCTCCGGCAGCGGCAGGCGGGACAAGGCTTGCTGGAGCCGTGAGCCCGGTGGGGCTGGGGCCGGGCCAGGCGAGGCCAGCGCGGGCTCAGCTGCGCCTCTGGCCAGGCTGGCGCGGCCTGGGGCTGCTGTGCATGCCGGCGCATTCTCCCGAGGATTAGCCCTGCAAGGAATGTGGTGCCGGAGGAATGTCCTCCTGGTGCAACCTGAAACCCTCCCTCGGTCTGCTACAGTCTGAAAAACAGGGTGGGCTGCGGCAGCTCCGACAGCGCCATGACCCCTGAGTCCCAGGCTGGGGGTCAGGGGGGATGGTTTCTGGTGTCTGCACTCCAGGGAACCCGGAGCAGAGCAGTGGCCTTCCATGCTGTGTGGCTGGGGTGGAAGCAGCATCCCCCAAGAGCAAAGGACCTCAGGCCTCAGGTGAGGGCACTGTTGGCAGGCTTGGACTCGTCTCCTGGTACGTTCTGCCAGTTTCTGTGACACCAAGGCTCAGAGTGAGCTGGACAGTGGTTATGGGGACATGGGTTTTCACTCCAACACGCTGGGGCTTGAGGGTTCTCTCCCCTCCCTCTTACACCCAGCTGCTTGGCACAGCTGTCACTGCAGATGCTGACCTGGCTCTGGAACCACCAGTGCCCTTATTAGTGTGGCATCAGGAGGTGTGTGCTGCTGTGTGCCCTTTCCTACAACACCCCTTGGGCAAAGAGGGTGTGACTGTGGCCAGGCAAGCCATGTTAGTTCATGTTGCTGTTTTAAGGCCAGCTGGCAAGTCCAAAATAAAATTCAGTCCACATATGATGCTCATCCCAACTGATTCCATCACAAGAGTTCAGCCTCTCCCCACAGTGCTTGCTTCAGAGACTGACCACAGCTGTCTTTTTGGTCCCAGAAAAGCACCAGGTATCATGCAGCTTGCACAGCAGTCAGATGGTGCTGCCTCATCTCTCCACAGAGTGGGGGGTGTTTCACACTGCATGGGCCTCCGGGGCCATGGCTGGGCGTGGAGGGAGGTGTATCTCGTGTGGCTGCTGTGCACAAAGCTGTTTTCCAGTGAGCTCATGGCAGGGTCAGCGCCAGAACGAGGGCAAACGGAGCGTAAAGAGGGTTTGCACCCACACGCTGGCCCCATGCAACCTGTATTTGTTAACTGGGACTTAACTCCTGATCAAATTCCTGCCAGGTTATTGCTCAACCTCCTTGTAGGGGCGGGAGCTGCGTGCACTAGGTGAAGGCATTTGGCCTCATGCAGCTACAAGGCAGTATCTTTTCTGGCAGCTGCTGCTTTGGGTTTCTTTCCTTCTCCCTGTCTGGAGGGGCTGCCAGACCCCACGGTGATGACTGGGGATCCTCTCCCCTTATGGGCAGTTCAGCATATTCCTGGCAGCACCCAGCTTGGCCTCTGGCTAACCCAGCAGAGCTTGTCCTGCTGCATGAAGCAGAGACTTAGAAGCTGGTCCAGCATTAAATATGCTGGGACCCTAAAGCTCAGAGCTTCCTTGTACTCCTGCTTGATGTAGCCATGTGAGATCTCTCAGCTGCCCAGCTCCTGTCTGGGGAGCTAAACACCAAGGCCAAGTCCCAGCTGATAGTTTAGAGAACCTGTGAGATGGAAAGCTGCACATTTGGCTCATGATTTGTGTGAGCCCAGCTGCAGTCCTTTTGCACTACAAAGACCTGGGGGCAGGTGAGCTTGCAGAAGGAGGTGGGAAGGGAGAGAAGGAAGGAGGCTCTGAGGGCACCACAGAAAAGCCACAGCATACTCAGGGAGTGCCATTTCTGTCATGGGTAGATAGAAGAAACAGAGTGTGGTTCTCCCTTCCTTGGAACACAGACAACAATTGTTGCACATGGCCATGTGCTCCGGGATGACCCTGCCCCTTGAGCAGGGAGGTTGGATCACACGACCCACTGTGGTCCCTTCCAACCTGACCCATTCTGTGGTTCTGTGAATTTGGAGTAGCAGCCAGCACAGGTGGCTCTGGGACCTGCCAGTGGCAGGAGCAGCTGGACTGAGCTGCCCCCTTATACCCCCATGGCCCCAGGCACCCCAAGCACTGCCAAGGAGAAGCGAGGCTGACTCATACTGATGAGCAGAACAAAGCCTCATAGGGTTGGGGCACAGCCACAGAGAGGCTGAAGCAATGGAACTGGATGGCCCCTCAGGCCTCAGACAGGTCTTCCAGGGCAGATCATTGTTCTTTTGCTCTCATTCCTTTACCATTAAGAAGAGGTTCTGCATCACCTTCCCTTTTCACCCTATCTTCCCTCCCCTGCAAACCAACAGAGCAGCAATGGCTATGGGATTGCGATGAACAGTTTTCCATCTCCTGCACCTTATGTCCCAAGGAGCCTGAAACCTGTAGGTTTTCACCCAAGACCCTCAGCCAATTCCTGGCATTATCCTGAGCACATATTCCTTCTGCTCAGCTCCTGTTTCCTTTGTGTGAACCAGGGATAATGGTTTCCCTTGCCCTTCCCCAGGAAGGTCTGGCACATTGGGCAGGTACTAGGTAGGAAACATGTGAATCCAAACCTCAGTACTGACTCATTACCACTCAGGCCCTTAAAATGTTCCCGCCCAGTGGACTTTTCTCCCAGAACCTTTCCCAGCCTTCTAGGCATTAAGCATAGATGGCACAGTGCCGGAGGAAGACACAGTACTTTCCTAAACGGTGCCTGAGGTTCTTCTTCATTTTTTTGGTTTTCATCATATTCCATTTCTTTGATTTTTTTTTTCTTTGTTTGTTTTGGAAGCCTAGAGGGCTTCCAGGAGAGGTCACTTAGGGAGAGAGGCAGCAGAAATACAGACATTTCTTTCTGGTTTTATTCTGAGTCAGAGTAGGAGGTTTGGTGCAGAGGTTTATGGAAGGACTTGGGATGTATGTCTGCTGCTCAAGTAACTCTCGTGGTCCTACGAGCACCTGGAGCTTGTAGCCGTGTCTCTTCTCCCAGGCAGCTATACCCTGTATTATGGTGCAGGGCAGCTCTTGGGCAGACAGCACATTACCACTACTTGAAGTCCTGGAGCCAGGAAAGATCACCTGCTCCCAGTGCTCAGAGCAAGTTCACTGGAGGTGCCTGGCACCTGCAGCCCGCCGGCCTCTCCCCTGCACCTGCAGGAACAAGGACAGGAAGATACTTGGGCTGCCAGGGCTTCTGGCCTTGTGGGTGGCTGGGATTGATGGCAGGTCCACGTGGACCCAGGGCACAGGGGGGTGACCAGATCAGCAGCACCACCATGGAATGCACATGGAATGTGCGTAAGGATGAGCCCAGCAACAGTTCGGCTCCTGCCATTTAGCAGGCATGGGGCACAGCAGGTAGCACTGCTCTGTGTGCTCACAGACCACAGTGGCACTGGTGGCAGGTGCCCAGTCCCTGAAGTGGCTGGAGGAGTACAGGAATGCCTCTTCTGGATTGGCCAGCATCATCCTCCTGACCAGGCAGGGCTTATGTCCACTGCAGAGGAGCCAGACCACCCCACCATGGCTGTGCTGTGTGCTGCTCTGGGCCTGGAGGAGCTGCTGGCTCTTTCTGGCAGGACCTCTAGTCACAGCCAAAATAGCACAGGGCTCTGAGGGGGTCACCTGGCAGTCAGAGCTGCCCCTGCCAGAAGAGATCCATTGTGCCTGTCCTGCTCCAAGGACTTCTGGAGTTCTGTAAATGAAACCGCCAGTGCATGAAATATGTAAATACTCCTCTGAGCAGTGATGCTGACCCTTGGTCCCTCTTTCTGGCCCACTGATCTTTAAATAGCTTAGCCTTAATGGAAAGGGGCCTGACACCACCTCCTTATGCCCTCCCACTAAGAGGGCGACATGTATCCTGGAGGAGCAGGAATTGCTCTGTAAAGGGGGTGAAGGTGGGAAAGCCCAGGGCTGTCCATGGGCAGAGAAGGGGTTGGCATGGGGGGTCCTGTGCGTGGGGTTTAGGAAGGAGAGTGCTCTTTGTTCAGGAGGCAGAGCAGGAGTGCCCTGGGGAGAGGGTTGGTGTCCGTGTGACTGGGTGCAGGTTTCCGCTGCAGACGTGTTCCTGGAGCTCTCCATTACCCAGCAGAAGCTGGGTCCACACGTCTGCTCACACCAAGAGCACCTCAGGCACTATGTGCCTCAGCAGCTGCAGGGAAAAGGCCTGGTTTGGGGCTGGGCTGGGCTTTGGCAGGGGAATGTATGCGCAGATCAACGCCTGAGCTTCCTGCGCTGTGCTCAGGCTGCATTACCAGCAAGCTGCTGAGTAACTTCTGGGTAGCATGAAACAATATTTCCCAAACCAGCCCTGCCGTGATTCATCAGAAGAACTCTTATCTTCGTCTTTCAAAAGCTTTTGTCATTTTAATGAAGAAACAACTTCCTGCTGGCTGGATGGGCGATTACCCAACACAAACTGCAGATATTCAAAGGGAAGGGCCTGTGATCCATTAGTAGGCTAAGGGCTATTCTTCAGCCCAAGCCCCAGGATAATCCTAGGTGGGAACATCCACAAAGGGGTCAGCTGTTAAAGGAATTTAAGTGCCTTTACATTGGCATCTAGAGTCCTGCTGGGAAGCTGAACCCTATGGAAGACCTCCCGTGACCTTTTTCACAAGTCTTGGGGGAAGGCTTCTAAATCACTGAGGCACGTCTGAAGGCCTCGCTCTCTGTTTTCTCCATCACTGGGCTTTCAAACAATTGCATCCTTGTCACACATTTGTCAAAGAGAAAGGGGGAGATGAAGAAAGAAATTTCAATAGTCTCAGGGCTTTGCTTACGGCTGTGTTAATGCTGAATAGCACGCGGAGGTGGAAGGGATATCCTGAACAATGTCTGGTCTCCAGGCAGAATCCGTTTCCCATGACAGTGCCTTTCTGAAGCAGGAATGCCAGCATGAAGCAAAACTTGTTAAAGTAGTAAAAAAAGAGGTCTCTATTGTGTCCTCTGTGACAGAATAATCCTCCCTCAAGAGCAGACTGCTGTCTTTTTCCCTCCCATCTGTGAATTTTGGCTTCAGTCAACTTCGTGATTTTCACAAGGTATAAAATTAAAGTCCTACCCCTTAAAAGCAACCAGCCAACCTTGCAGGATCTTCCCACAGACATGCCCACAACTGTGAACGTAGTTTTCCTGTACAGACTCTAAAATGTCTGACTGCATTAACCTGAAATAAGGTTTCCTGTTAGGAGTTACATTTTATAAGAAGAAACAAACAGTTTCAATATCTCCATCCATCCCACTGGTTAAACATAATTTCCCTTTCGCAATGCTTTATTCAGAGGTTATCACTGTGTTCCTCAATTTTCTCCTTAATTTTCTCCTAAATTTTCTTTTTAAAGCTTTCCTTTCTGAAGTACCTGTGAAAACCAGTGGACAATTATTTAGCTTTACCAAATGAGTAAAGCTATCATGCTCCTGTCTTTCCAGCTCCTTGTGCCCCGTGCTTGTTCCACCTTTCTCTTCTGTGTTTGTACCCTGGACAGAGGTGTCTCATCTCACAGCTCAGAGTCTTAAGGGTTGTATTAATAATTAATCACAAGCATCATCAGTATTGTCAATGTATCTATACAGGAGTTGAATATACGAAATTAAAAGTGAAACAAGGCCTTAGCAGGGAAATGGGGCTGTTCCTTCCCCCTGTTTTATTTCAAAAAGCTACTGATTGTCATGTCCTTTCCACTTACCTTCTCTTTTAATTCCAGTAATACTCATTGGAGGCTGTTCATAATATACCTGTGATTCTGCCAGCAACAGAAAATGGATTTTTTTTTTTGAGAAAATCCTAGTAATGAGTCTGGTACTGGTGTTAAACAGTCTCCACTGGAACAGAGCATCTCTCCAGGCCCCTGACCACAAAGGAAATGATGCAAGTAGGGGATGTCCAGCTACTGGAATTCACGCTCTCAGCTCAGCAGACTTCATAAAGGATCCTGGAGACAGAGGTTTTTAAGTTCATGTGCCCATGGTGAGCACAAGCCTCGGACACCAGCCACCACAGGAAAACGGGTGTCAGAATCAGCCCTGGGACCTGGCTGGGCTCATGTGCAGTCCCTGCCCAGGAACCACTGGGCAGGTGTGGTGCATGCTTCTGGTGTTCTCACATTCCTGTCTTGTGAGATCAGGTGGGGGATCTGTAGCCTGGCATATTTGGAGGGAAGTTACCCTGTCAAACACCAGTGCCAGTGGTGGTGGGACCTTCACTTTGCTGGTAAGTGCTACCCAGATTTGGTTCTGGCACTTAAGTGACTTGTTACAGCCTTTGCACTCAAGCAAAACAATTCCTCCTAACTTTCAAAGCTACACATCTCCAAATCTGATGACAGCTCTGCATGTTTACTTAGGGATTTCTTACGTTTTTGAAACAGAAGTCTGTCAGCAAGCACTCAGACTATGGATCTTGGTTACTAGTTCAGCAGTAATTTAATTATGTAGCCTAAGTTTCAGACTGCCTCTTTCTATAAGGTCTGCTGTAGCTGAAGCAGGTTTGGTAAAGGTAATCCTGTACCACAGTCGAAACTGGTCCATTTAGTGTCACGTATGGTGATGGTCACAAACAAAGCCCTCACTGCACACAGGAGCACCGTGATGCCAGACAAGCAGGGTCCACACCACAGCTGGAGTTTCCAGATGCACCCTTCAGACTCTAAAGGTGTGCTTTGGTGGCAAACTAAATTATTTCTTGAATTTGATCCAAACTGACAAACGGCTTTAATTGAAAAGAGGGAAGTAAAAGTTCCTGAAAGCGGAAACAACACATTTTGACATTTTCCAAAGGAATTCCTTTGCTTTTTTGTTTCATGAGAAGCTTTCAGTTTGAAACTGACCCTGAACTGTTTTCTTCTTCTTCTTCTTCTTCTTCTTTTCTTTTTTTTTTCTTTTGTTCTTTTTTTTCTTTTTTTCTTTTTTTTTTTTTTTTTTGTGGGAAAAAAAAAAAACACAGCCCTCTGAAGGGAAGAAAGAGGAAGGTTTCCTTTTGGTCCAGCTGAAGCAGAATAAGTACTCTGGCTCACCTGCTGCCATGCACAGTCAGAAATTTGCCCTCCCTAGGCATCTGCATGCTGAGATTAAGTGTTCTCTTCACACGGAGAGTTCAGGAGAAGCAGGGTGAGATAGGTGTACCACCTCTCAGGCAGGGTGCTGTAAAAATTGTTCTTTAAGAACTCTCTAATTGCCAATTTCTTCCAAGTGTGGAGGGATGCAGTTTCTGTTCATAATCCCACACCACTGTACTGTTGTTACAAGTGGGCTGGTCTATCTGTAATGAAGAGCCCATCCGTGATACTCTCTTAATTTAGAGCTGCTCAGAGAGGAACACCCACTCCCATGGCTCGCCTGTGGGCTGAAGTAGTTTCACTGAATCCTTCTTATGCTTTTCAGTGAGTCCCCACTCTCCAAAAATTGCTGACAGTAGTGCATCCTCCATGTGTGGGAAGTGTGGCACAACACGGTGTGTTTGCGTAGGTACCAGTCCACTTGTGCTTCCATCAGCTGTAAACTTCACAAGAAACAGCATCTTCTCCTACCTAGATCTTTGGCTACTTTACTTTGGAGCAGTGCACCAAGAACAGATGTCTGCTGGATCTGTGTCAGGAATAGTCAGGAAAAGAACTTTCCACAGAGTTATTTTTTATCAGTTGCTTGCTTTTTAATCCATGTGACAAGTAGATCACAAATCTTCAAGGGATACTAATTAGGCATCTGAAATGAGATTAAGTGGACTGGCAAAGCCATTTGGCTGCTATAATTATCATCCTCCTATTTACATTGTGCCTTTAGCTGAAGTTTGGGCAGGACTGATGAGAAACCAGGATCACTCATGGGTGTTAGTTAGTGTTAGTCATATTTCCCTGATTTCTGCAGATTTCAGATGGGAGCCAAGCGGAAGGGAGGTGAAGCTTAGCGGTGCTTTCTCCAGCCCAGGCTCTCTTACACAGTCAACATGTTTCAGCACTTTTGGGGTGGTCCGTATGTCACTGGGGTTGTTGCAGGCCTTCATATGTTATCTCCTGGCCACCTTCACTGCACTATGAAGTCTGCAATTCCTGCAGTTCCTTTTCAAATGATGGGGAACCCATGCCCCTCTGAGGAGTATGCTCTGGGAATAAGCTCAGGCAGCAGTTGCTTGGCTCAGTTTGTGTGAGTAAAATGCCATGCACTGTGATGGAAGAGATATCAAACAGAATCTTCTTAACTGAGTTAACCCACTTTGACAACAGTGTCAGGTGATGAGATGAAAAGTGCGGTACTGAAACTTGGTTATAGTTTACAGTTTCTGTCATGCTAAGACACAGTTTTGTTTAAAAGGAGATTGGGTTGCAGTGCATGGGCACACTCCCTATGCTACTGTCCTAAGGGTGAACAGTAATCGGAGTTCAGTTCAGGAGGCAGTTCCTAAAATCAGTGGACTTATGGCACTTAGGAGAACGGCACAAGACTGGTGCCAAGCTCCACTTTGTTAGCCCTGGATTTAAGAGATAGATACAGGAGTCCTCAAAATTTGTCCAGAAGAGTTTGCATTTGGAAACAGAGGCCTTGACTGGAAAAACTGAGATGTCTCACAGAGAGTATGTCAGCAAGCAGAAGGGATGACTGCACATGCATGGGGGTGTGTGCATAAATTTTCCATTTACATAAGGATGGTTGGCAAAGGCTCTCTGGGCTCTAGAAGGAGAGAGGCCCAAAAGCTCAGATGACATTTGCTAGAGAGAAGAGAAAGGAACTTGTGGGCAGGCCTCAAACACATGCAGTGTATTTAGCTTGTCATCATCATCTCTGGTGCATTTTGGTTGTGAGAGGAGAAATCCTGGGGAGTGGAAGGCAGCTTGTGCTTGTGATACCAGACAAAAGTGAAAGACAGCTAATGTACTGAAGTACTTGTAGGTGGGTCATCATCCTAGATTTGCTTTGGGTGCAAACTCCCTAAATTTAAAAAACAAAAGAAGTGAAACAATCTGTTCAATACAGACTTTGTAGCAGCAAGGATTACTCTGTGTGTGTGTGCCACTGTGCCGGGAGAGCCGACAAAGAGAAACTGGCAGCAAATCTGCGATGACCAGCCAGAGCAGCAGCCTGGGATAAGACAGCATCCAGCCCCAAGGACTCCAGGAAAACAGGTGAGGAGAGCTTGGAGTTACTCCACTTCAGGAGAGGACTTGTTACTCATTGTGTCCTGTCTCTCTGTTGTCCACTTCCTTTGTCTCTTCTGGGACATGGCACCATAAAGATTTTTGAGTTTAATTTACCGGAGACTGAGGCCAGCATAACATCAACAGTCCTAAAATCTGATTTTTGCCGGTGTCGTTGCAAGCAAGAGATGCCAGCTGCTGGGTGCTCCACCCACCCAAGCAAGGCACTGGACCAGGACAGACTGCTGCAAGAGAGTGGTGGTGAGCCTCGCTGGCAAGGTCTTCAGATGCCCATTCCCCTCCAGTGTTGTATCACCTATGTCTGCTGCCCCTAGGAAACCACAAAATGATCCTCAAACTCCGTTCCTCCAGTTTCTGTCTCATGGGGCTGAGATTAGAATATGTTTCAGCTTAACATCCTGCAACTTTGCCTGGCTTCCCTCACAAGGAAAAGGGATGGAACAGACATTCAGAGAGGTCTAGGAAAGGCTCAGGCAGAAGGGGAGCAATCCATCACTTCGTTGAGAGGGGAGTTCCTCTCAAAAATGGCAAATTCCATGTTAAAAAGTGATAAACTTCAGGTGTGAGGTTTTTTGTTAAAAATACTTGAGAAGTTTTGTGCAGAATTTGATAAAAACCATTTACAGTTGAAAGACAAATGTTTAAGGACTAACTTAAAAAAAAAAAAAGAGGTCTTCCAGCGAAGCTCAATTCAGTCTTACACACTCATGGAGAGCCACTTCCCAGTGGACTGAGCAAGCTGCAGCTAGGTAGTGCCAGATGCCACCCCAGTGGTGCTGTGCTCTGCAGTTTCACTGGGACGGCTCACACACAATTCTGCGTGGGGGGATCCTTGCCTGAGCTGTTCCTCCAGCTTGCTGGTGACTCACAGGCATGAAAGACAAAATTGAGAAATATGCTGCCAGCGACAGCCCTCATTACCTCCAGACCATCTCCGTGAGCTTCCAGAGCCTACCTGTGTCATCCCAGCCACGCTTGATTTCTCACTTGTCTGTTTACCTCCATCCTTCCAGAGGTGTCCGGCAATGCCATCGCTGGCCAATCTGCTGCTAAAGCCTTAGCTTTTTCCCATCTGGGTTTCTCTCCCAGGAGAAAGGATTGCACCCAGCTCCTTCTTGAGGGGGCAGGGAAAGCCAGGCCCCGCTGCCAGTGCCTCTCACACCACATAAGCTCAGGAGGAGGCCATCTCTGCTTTGAAGCAGTCTGTGGGCTCAAGGCCTTATTAAATAGTAGAGGAACAGAAGCACACACCTACCACAAGGTTTCATATTCAGCCAGATAGTTTGGATGACAGCTTCTACCTGTGCTCTCTGCAGCAGAGACAAAACCTGCCTAGGTTTCCTGATTTTCATTCCCTATGCAGCCCATAGTGCAGCATCCTGCTGCAAGCTCAGCGGATCATTTCCAAGTCAATGGAAACTTCCAGCTGAGCCGCGCTCAGCAACTTCACTGCTGCCTTTCCTGCTCTGCAGAGCCCTTGTTTCTCTGTGTTCTTCATGCCTCTTCTCACCTGCGCAGAGCACGGGGAAATCACCAGCAGCTGAGATCTAAGGCTGTTTTGGCTGCTGCATCATGGCTGTTCCTCCAAGGATCAGTGATGTGACAGGCTTTGCTATACAGAAATCAAGCACCATTAGCATGCATGACATCTTTTTTTTACATATGGCCATTAGGCACCTGTGGTGAAAGATGTGACTTTGGTTTCTGAGGCCTTCGTAGCAGTCATCGGGGGGTTATGGGAAGGACAGAGAAGGAGTGTGGCACTTCCCTTCTCAGCAGGAGGCATGTGCACACCTACATCCCGGACGACAGCAGCTTGGCACCCTCTTGACCTTCTCCTCTCCAGGCTGAATGAGCCCAGCACCCTTCTCTTCTGCTCCTTACTGTTTATTAAGCTGTGCCTACCCTCTCAGGCATCTAAGTGTTTTCTTTTTTGCCATTTCTTCCTTGTGTAGTTATCTCCTAAACGCCTCTCCCATCATGGGTCACTCAAGTGCAAAAGGATTGCTTCTGACCACTTTCGACAAGAAAGTGAACCACCCTGAAGAAACAGCCCAGAGACCCAGCCNGCACTTCCCTTCTCAGCAGGAGGCATGTGCACACCTACATCCCGGACGACAGCAGCTTGGCACCCTCTTGACCTTCTCCTCTCCAGGCTGAATGAGCCCAGCACCCTTCTCTTCTGCTCCTTACTGTTTATTAAGCTGTGCCTACCCTCTCAGGCATCTAAGTGTTTTCTTTTTTGCCATTTCTTCCTTGTGTAGTTATCTCCTAAACGCCTCTCCCATCATGGGTCACTCAAGTGCAAAAGGATTGCTTCTGACCACTTTCGACAAGAAAGTGAACCACCCTGAAGAAACAGCCCAGAGACCCAGCCANTTCTGTCCTTCTCAAACTTCTCTTAGCTCTGAAGAGACGCACTGCTCTCAGGGCAGCAGGCTGCATTACCAACCTAAGAACACTCTGTCTCCAGCAGATCCTCTTTGCAGTCCCCACTTGCTGAGCTGTTGAGTGGTTAAGTGTGGATTCGAGCCCCCTTGTCACAGCTGGCCGGGCAGGCATTTGGCTGGCAGCATCCTGCTGGAGAGGTGCAGCCCTTGAGCCACCTGGAGTGGGGGAGCACACAGACCTCGGGGACTTCTCTTTGCCACTGTGCTTGACTACAAAATGTGCTGTGGCCCTAATCACACACAGCTTGTGTCTGTGACCCAGTAGGATACAGTGTGAGACACAGCCTCTCCTGAGCCACAGAACAATGGTTAAGACTGTATCTGCAGCTATTTCTCCAGGATGAGCCACAAAATATAACCTAGTTAGTGAATGGGAGGCTTTAGCTGGTTTCAGTGCTTGGGAGCAACTTGTTTCTGCTGAAATCATTGGAAACCCCCGCTGCTACATGGATCAGGCATCCAAAGGCCGCAGTTCTCCACGCTAAGATGCTATAACAAACCATCCTGATGCATCCTAGCAGCCTAGGTACCAGGCCACTAAAAACTGCACGCTGAAAAGTTCCAGGTACTTGCTGATGCCAGTCTCATGTCCAAAAGCTGCCAGGCAAATCAGTGGAAAAACCTGAGAAAGACATTTTCGTGTAAAAATCTTGCCTTTCTCATCACTTTTTTATGCAGGCCACATTTTGCGTTGCTTGATTGTCCAAGGAAAGAAAATCGCTGAACATTCAGTGAGTAGATCTAATGTGAAAAATGGGATTTGGGGGGTGCTTGAATGAAATTGAATAGGGAGGTGGACATGCTCTGCAGCGTGTTGGGGATGTCAGAGGCAGTTGCTGCAGGTTTCTTGCCCGTGCTGCAGAGAAGGTGATGCAGGACTACAATGCATCACAGAGGGACACAGCTTTTCTGACTTCTCTGTTTCCTAGGCTCCATCCTCTTTTCTGTGTTCTTTTGTTTTGTGACTGCAGGGAAGACACTTTCTTTGAGGAGGTCTTGAAAACTCAGAAACATGGATCTTTCTAAACTTTCCAGTTAAATATTTACTGTCCCAGACAGAAAACGCTTCATTCATCAATTGTCTGAATGCCCCCACCTGGGAAAGAGTTACAGAGCCTCAGAGATCTTTCAGCAAACAAATTCCTTCTCATTACTGACTCCGTGGGCATGACTGCTCTCAGAAAACTTGAAAGTCAAGCTGCTCAGGAGTGTTGCCCATACATGTTTACCTTGTACTCCAGCTTCCCTCTTCAGACCAAATCAGGTACTTTTTGTCTGGTTTGCCTAAACAAGTACAGCTGAGGAACAAATGCTGGAGCATTCCTGGGGGTTCAGCCAGGCTAGCCCCGGGTTTCTGACACTCATTTTTGTATGATTCCTGTAAACTCCAGGTTAACCAGCAACAACACCTGCATGCTCCTCAGCACCACAGAGATATCAGAAATGCTTGTATACGTATATTTTTTATGTGTACTTGACCTTACTCCTACATCTTGCTTCAGGCTTGTTCTTTCACATGAAGTACAGCTGACATCTGCAAAAAACTAGTTTTTAACCCAAGGTCAGACTGTGGGCTGCCCTGCCCGTGGAAGCAGGCATTTTAGGCCTTGAACTTGAGCTGCCTGTCTCTGAGAGGCCATGGGGCTAAGCTGGAAGTTGCAAAGGTGGCTGTGAAGGGCAAACCATTTCCTCTGCAGCCTGGACTGGCCCTGTCAGAGCTTCACAGGAAGGAGCACAACCCCACGGTGTTCCACAGAGGTCTGGTCACCATCCCCCTGAGCGTAACAGGCTGAAAGACTGTGTTCAGCAGGAGTAAATAACTTTGCAATGTGCTGGGTGGAGGACATGACTGCGGTGTGATGAGAATGTTTAAAATACTGAATGCGAAGCTGAAATCAGTGCAAGAGGCTAAAACCACCCACACCCCAGCTAGTGAACTTGTGAGCAGTGAGTGTGCTGTGTGTTAATAGTTTCAGTGAAATTTCAAAAACTGATGCCAAATGTTTTTCTCTCCCAGCAATTCAGTGTATTTCCTTCCACAGATATTAAGCATTGACATATTTCAGAGCAGCACAGAGAGAGCCCGTGTATACTTCTGCTCAAATGATAACGTGGATTCATACCTGATATGATCACTGTGCTGTTGGCTGGTTGGAGTAGCTCTTGGGAAAGATCTGGCCTGCAGATTTTGCAGCATTGCTCAATAGTTATTGTCTGGAGCTTGTACCTATACTGGAAAGCAAATGGCAATACTGCAAGCAAATAGTCATTTGCCTAAGCAAATGACAGGTTTCTCTGCAGCTGAAGAGAAAGAACCAGAGCATCATAACTCCAGTGGTCAATGCCTATTGAAGAAATGTATGCAAGAGCATTTTGTCAGTAAATAGAAAATAAAGGGGAAAAAAAAAAAGAGAGAAAAAGCCAAACTAATAAAGGAGAGAGCGGGACATTGGAGAGAAGTAGCATGCTTTATTTACATGTCTGTTCAGTACTGACATGCAAAGGGGTCAGACAAAGGTGCTGCCAAATGCCAGGATGAAATCCTGCCTCTAAGTATCATTCTCTAACCTGTCCAGAGTCCAGACATCCATCACCAGCTGACCACAAGGTCCTGCGCTGCCCACTCTCCCGCTGCTTAATGCCTTGCATGGCAAACAGCACCCCTTTCTCGTGTGGGCTCCCACTGTTACCTCTGTCAGTCTCATGTGAGAGAGGAGATGAGCCATCATTGCAGGCACCAGTCCTGGTCTGTGTGAACAGACTGGTACATACAGCCATAGAAGCATCAGACGACCATCAGAAGAAAATTTGAGTTCCAAGGGTGGCCACAATTCCCATGTACACATCAGGGGTGGAAGCAGACTTAATTTGTTGGCAGATTGAAGAGTGATCAGTGCAAGGCCATGGAGATGGTGGGTGGGTCTGGTGCACCTGATGGAGAGAGGAGAGATGGAGGGAATCAGGCTTTGTTAGCATGGAGAAGGGATGTCTCAGGGAAGCCCTAACTGCAGATGTCTGCTGACTTACAGACAGTTACCAACCTTCTCTCAGAAGTTCACAGGGATCTCTTGTTTTAACAAGTCTTGTTTTGACCCTTGTCATAAGGGACAAAAGGGACAAATTGCAGCATGGGAAATTCTGTTTGCACATGAGGAATAAAACAACAGTGGTGCAGCCCTGGGACCGGGCCAAAAGAGTTGGTGGGATGTCCACTGCTGGACATGTTCAGAATTTAGCTGGACAGGGCCCTGACAAAGCTGCCCTTGCTTTGAAGGCAGTTGAGCTTGGAAAGGGGGGTGGGAACAAAGACCTTCAGATGTGCTTCCCCACATGAATGTTTCCGTGATTCTGTGTACACAGCCTGCAGCTCCCAGTCATGTGTTTATCATGCCTTAAAAAATAATTTCTGAGTAATCCTGAGAATTATTTACGTGACCCTGGGGCTCACTCATGTGAGTACCAAGTGTAGGACTTGCTATTAATTGAAGAGCTAAATATAATCCAGCAGCCCAACGGGATTACTCAGTCTGCAGCAGTGTCTGTCAAACGGGCATGTGTGCTCTCCATTCATTCCTTTCAGATGTTGCTCTGATAGAGCATTTTCTGCAACATTGTGTAGCTACATAGAGTGATTGAAATAGCAATTTTGCATGTGTTCCTGGTAGGAAGGAAGGTCAGGTCTACTTTCAATGTGTGTTTCAGGTTTGTTTCATGTCAGGTTAGAGAAGTGCTACAGATCAAGTTTTACATCATTGACCTCCTGTTGAGCTCTGTTATCAAAATGTTTGGATGCACACAGAGGAATCCCTAGTTCACCTTTACTGGTGCGTTGTGATTTCTTGGGAGTGGGTCTTCTCAGCACCTCTGCAACCAGTTCATCTGCCTCAGCTTTTATGGACCAAGAAAGACATTTGAATTTTAAGCAAGCTGGTTTTACTCTTATTCATTCACAGGTTTTCCCCTACGCATGCTCACACATGTGTTCACAGGCATGGAGAGGTCTATGCCCAAGCAATCTGGTCAGGATCACTTGGGATGGCACAGTGGATGAGGGACACCAGGGATCAAGTTTTCATTGAGTCACCTGCAGCCCATGTTGGGGGTACCTCTTGGTAAGTTGGTTTTTGGGCAGGTCTTGTGTACTCTCTAGGACACAGGTGTTGCAACAGGGGGATAGTTTTGCTTCAGTACTCTGCTTCTTTCAGCATAATTTCTCCTTGGTTTGGATTTCATGAGAGGCAAGACAGAAGTGTGTTCTGGGCCCTGGTTGCCATCCTCCTGTTGTCAGGGCATACGGTCTCTTGTTTGTAAGTCACCACCTAATCTCAGCACAGGCCTCTTGGGCACGGCACAAGAAACTGCGTTCAGTCAAAACAAATTCTCCAACTTTAGGCCTGCTACAAGAGTCCTGTGCAATGCAATTAAAGGAGCTCAGAAAAATTCAGATTGGAAGGCATCTTCGGACGTCCCTCTTCCAACAATCTGCTCCAAGCATGGCTGACCACAAAGCCAGATCAGGCTATCTCCAATGATGGAGATCCCACCAACTCTCTGGACCACGTCCAAGGACTGTGTGATGATTTCATCTGTTTTCTCAAAAATTTTCTTGGATTGAACTTAATTTGGGATGCTGCCTGATCAGTGCCATCAAGCAGTGGAGAGGCACTTCCCTCCACTGGCTTTCAAGGACCACTCAGGCCCTGGTCAGCCACCAAGGTCACAGCTGACCTTCCTTGCTGTCCACCAGGATTGCAGCCCTTCTGTCCAGACCAAGGGCCCCATTCTCTCCTGGGCTCCTCGCAGCCAGGGGCAGGACACATCCTTTGCCCAGGCTGTGCTCCAGGAGGTTCATGGCACCCCATTTCTGCAGCCTGTTGAGGCCCCTCTGAAGGGTTGTGTTCCCTTCCAGCTGCTCCCCCAGTACGGAACAATCCCCAGTGCCCTACATCCCCTCTTCTATGTTGTTGATAAAGATATTAAAAATACTGGCCTGGTATTAACCCCTGAGAAATGGCACATGTAGCTGTCTGCCAGCTACTCTTTGACTGATGGACCTCCATCCTCGAACCTCACAACCCATCCAGTTTTCTACTCACTTAGCAGTTCACCTGTGAAATCCATAATTTCATCAGTTTAGCTGCAAAAGTAATGATCAAAAACTCCAAAATAACTCTTGCAAAAAGATCTCCCTTCCTATAGCATCATAATTTGCAGACAGAAACTTTGTTTTTGTCAGTTTGATCCTCTGGTGTTGGCCCAGCCCAGGAATCAGCACGTCGGTTCAGTATTCAGCCTGCTGTCTGAATACCCTGTTATTGTAACAAACTACACCCACTCGTCATTTAATACTGGCACCAGCAAAAGGGGTTTGTCATATGTGAAAACTAGCAGGGAAATCCATCTTTTGTAAACTCCTAGAGTTAGAAAGTTCATGCATTGTTGATCAGACAATAAAACAGGTATCATGAAGGAAAGGGACTGACAGTGCCTTGTAAACATAGTTTTACTAATTAGAAAAGTAGCATTGATGCTTTTATTATCTTGGGACAAAAAGTGAGCTACTGGAAGGAGTTAGAGGCAGCAAAGAAACATGGCTTTATCTGCAGGTTGGGTGTGCTTTAATCTGACATCCTGACAATGCTGTGTGGTGAGTAATTCCTAGAGTATGTCTGCCAAAGCTCCAGAGCCAAAGCACAGAGTCTACCTGTCACTCCAAAAAGGCCCAAATGAATAGCAGGACGCTAATCCCTCGGGCACCACATAGCCTGATGCATCTGTCTGCTACAGTAGGGAGGAGATGATGCTTCCTTTCAGATTACTACAGGTGTGGAGCTCCCACACACGGAGAAAAATGCACCGCTGCTAAAGCTTTCTGGTAATGGAAAGTAACATGCTTAAACTCCCAGGGCACCTGCAATTCACTGTTTCAGAACTAAAACTTACCTTTCTCGGGATGACCCCATAGCTCCATGCATTTCAAAGTTTGCTTTGCTATGAGGAAGTATTAGGTGAGAAGTTTAGACATTGTTTCTCTACATACTTTCCTAAAACCTTACCTGGTTTTTTTTAGAGAAAAGCATTTAACTGACAAATCCATGAATTGCTTATATAACTAGTGAACACTGTTAAGTTATTAGATCTGAACCAATAAACGCCTTTTCCAAATGATATATGTGAAAATTTTGGTTTTTACTTTACAGGAAATGTATCTGGAATTGTTTTTACACCACAATAAAAGTTAAGAGAAGATGTTACCTCTGTGTTTGGTCTTTTCTCTAAGTCATTATTGTGTTCATACTGGTGCTTATTGAGCAGGAAGTAATACTTACCCTCTCAATCAGTATTCCAAAGAATCCTTTACAGAAGTTCCTGAAAACACCCAGCATCACCTTCCTCCTGAAGGGGTCCTTCAGCTGGGTTTTTTATAGCAGTTTCTCACTTCACTCACCTTTATTTCCTTAACTAGCTGTGACCACTGCTTGGAATCTCTGCTAAAGGGTGTGGATTTCACCTATTTTAAAAAGACAAACACATCTAACTGTATCTAGAATGACTCCATTGCAAACTAAACAAAAATAAGCACTTGTCTGTGAGAACTTTCTTAGTTATATCACCTTAGACACAGTATTGCCCTATCAGTTTTGCAGCTGAGAAAAGAAGCACACTTTTGGAAAAGTGTTCACAAATGAGTAAAATGAAACAATTGGCTCAGTCACTGAAAGGGTACAATAGATTTCAAACCCATTAGATAGCAGCAGGGAAGTTTTTCTGCAATTGTTCTCAGAAAAAAAAAGGTAATTTTAGTGCAGAGTCAACCTGGAATTGTTTGGATCATTTCCTTACTGTCTTGTATAGGAGAGATGGAAAGAGGTGCCTTTCTGGAATGTTCAGGCACATATTTTAAATTGAGTCCTTTTGCTACCAAATCAATTAAGTGTCTAAGCTATCACAGTGCAAAACATTTCAGTGCAAAGGGTGAGGCAGGAACATTGCACCTGCCATCAGGACAAGCTCCCTGACTTGCTTTCCTCTCTAGTGAACCCCCCATCTCAGGAGTACAAAAATTTTGAATCCTGCTTTTGGGGTCACAGATTTGAGCTCTGCTGGTTCAGATGCAAGCGGTGTGAGAGGTGCAAAGCTGAGGGTCATCGGCAGACCTTGAGTGGCTTGCCCCTACTAAACCAAAAGACCTCTCTGTTGAATATTTATTTAGTAGATCAGTGACAACAGGGTACAAAGGCTTTACTGGTTAGAAGCCACCTTTCGAACTCCACCCTGAAACCAGAAGCATGCTGTGCTGTCATGTGCATGCAGAAAATACCCAGCTTAGCATGGAGCTGCCATATCCTGCCCCAACTTCAGCTTTCAGAGTGATTTAAGGCGGAGCTCATGTGGAGTGACTGTGATGTTCCATCTCCAGGTGATAACTGCCCTGCAGATGAAACGCAGTGTCAGCACCCAAAAGCTGTGGTGGCAGTCTGTTGGGCAGCAGGAATAAATAAAGAATCACTGCTACTCAGCCCTCCAGGAACAAGAAATCCAGCTCCTTCGCTTGGAGAGAGCTGCAGCTGCAAATGCAGACACTCCTCAGCTACAAAGCAGATCTGCTTTATCCCTGTCTTCCAGGAACCAGCCAACATCCCGTGTATCATAGCTGGATTAAGCTTTGACTTGTTTCTCTCTTTTGGCCCCCAAGCTCATCCCTGTGCCCGTGTTTGGCAGCTGCAGCAGAGCTTGGCACCGCTGGCAGTACCTGGAGACAGTGCTGAGCCATGCAAAGGGAGAAGTGGGAGGGTAAGGGGGGAGAGGCTGCCTGGGTCTGCTTCACTATGACTCCCTGCACTGGCAAGCTCCCTCTGACAGGGATGCCATCAGCTCCCCTGCCCAAGGAGGGATGTGACAATTAGTTTACTTACTGGCCCCTCACAGATCGGTGTCTGTGCTTGGACTGTAATAACTTTTGGGGTTACATTAAACTTATCACATGCAACAGGTTTAATTGTTGCACTGGAAATATGTCTTCTGCTTATCTCTGGAAGCATTCCTCCTCCCCTTCACCCCACCCTCCCCTGCATTTTGAAGACTTAAGTTTCAAGTTCACATCTATCAGTACAAAAAATAGCAGGACATGCCCTATCATGTCCTGGACACTCTAAGCCAAAAAATGAGGGAGCTGCACCCTTTTCCCCTTATTTAGATTCTATCTTTTATATGCACTTAAAATGTTCACATAAAGCTTTATCACGCCCAAACCATTTCCGAAGCAATGAGGAGTCACATTTACTATTAGAATTTTGAAGGACTGTAATTCCAGTGTAATTTTACCACTCCCTCTGACAGTCTTTTGTATTTCTGATACTATATGTGTCTCATAAACAAAACAGCCCAGAACATATCAATCACATTATCAGCACTGAGAGGATTACTTAGAAAGGCACTTAGAATTTGCTCTGCACTCCTGGCAAGTCCAAAATAGCAGGTAGCCCATCTTACTCTGTAATAGGATTAACACTGATGGAAAACGTGTTAGCACCTTTCTGGTGTTCATATAACCCAATCCTCCTGTGAAGTTAGAGATGCATAAAATAACAGATACTTTAGTTGGATATGTATTAAAAAAAACCTCACAACATTACCTTGGAGTACCTAAACATAACCATTCTTTCTGTAAACTTCAAAGTTCAAGCTGAAATGGTATTTTCCCTTGAGCAGTCTTCAGGACAGTATGCTATGCTGGTTTATGAGCCCAGAAGTTTTATTATTCCGTGTTTTCTTCCAACAGAGAAATGTTTTATTTCAGTGTATTGTGGACCATTGCTTAAAATGGCTTCATAGCTTTGAGGCTCAGCACTTCCAGAAAGGCTGCTTTGGGTACAAACACCCTGAGGACCTCAAACACCAGGGAATTCGGTCCTTTCTCAATTTTGTAACCACAATGCAAAACAGCCAGTTGAGCTTTAATTCCAGGAGCTAAACAGCTGTAACCAAACAGGTGGAATTTAGTTTTTGCCTGCCTAGTTATCTCCTCAGGCATGTAAATGTGAGCACTTTCACAACAATGAAATTAGGCTGAGACACAAAAAGTCATAAAGACCTTGTGATTATGGAATACTTAAAGTCAGGATAAAAGCATTACCTTCCTCTTTACATACAGGCAAAATTTAATTCAAAACCCATGGGGAGTATTTTCTCAGAACATGCCTGCAATATTGCTAGACACAAGTCATACCCAGAGACAGAGGCATGTTCCTGGATTGGGAAGTCATCTTCAGATCCTGCAGACCCCACAAGGTCCATCTAATTATCATAGATTATTATCATCAGACAACTACGGCAAAAAGGCATGACAAAATGTGTTTATTGATGGTGTAGCTGGTATAATCTTCAGGAAAAAGCCTTATGGATTTTTGATGTTGATCTGGAAAGTCCAATCCAAACAGCAGCAAGGTTTTCCTTGATGTGCAGAATCCAACATGCAAAAATCAGAGCAAGAAGTATCAAAGAACAGTTCATGACTCCCTTTCTCAGTAAGAGATGAGGGTTGCAGGTCAGCCCCTTTCTGCTGAACACCTGTGAACCTTGTGCACTGGGTCATCATCAGTGCATTTCCACTCCCTCCCCAGAGAGATTTCTGCATCTCAGGAAGGACAGGGATGACCTTGATGGTTACACCCTGAGCCTGGCTGCAGGCAGGATCACTTGAAAATCATGTCTTCTGTCACCCTGTGTGCTGCTGGTACATCTCTCATGAGCTGAGTAACCCTCAGTGGGGCTCAGTCCATTTAAGCATCCATCAACCAAGATGTGCTGCAGCATTGTGTCAGCCAGCATGTGCAGGGTGTGCTGCCACGAGCTCTGATGGATTTCTTGGAGTCTTACAGTGCTCCATCCTTTTCTAAAAGCCATGCTTCCATGGACATAGGACTACATAAGTATTTCAGCTTTCAGCTAGTGGTAGGGAAAACATGACATTTGAACCCAAAGATTTGGAGGAAAAATAATTTAAACTTCAAATCCTGTTTTGAATGCCTAGTGGCATTCTATGAGGGAGTGACTCCATCAGTAGACAAGGGAAGGGCTACAGATAACATTTATCAGGACTTCTGTAAAACCTTTGACATGGTTCCCCACAACATCCTTCTCTAAACTGGAGAGAGATGGATTTGATGGGTGGACTGCTAGACACTTAGGAAAGTGGTTGGACTGTCACATCCAGAGGGTAGTGTGGCCAAGAGCTGAGTCCCAATGGACATCAATGACAAGTGGTGTCCCTCAAGGGTCTATATTGGGACCAGGGTTATTTAATACCTTCATTAGTGACATAGACAAAGGGCTCGAGTGCACCCTCATCAAATTTGCAGATGACACCAAACTGAGTGGTGCTGTTGATATTCCTGAAGGACAGGATGCCAGCCAGAAGCATCAGGAGAAGCTTGAGAAGTGGGCCCATGGAAATGTCATCAGGATCAACAAGGCCAAGTCCAAGGTGCTGCCCCCAGGTCAGGACACCCCCCGGTACCAGCACAGGCTGGGGATGAACAGATGGAGAGCAGCCCTGTGAGAAAGCCTTGGGGGTGCTGGGGGTGAGAGGCTGGACATGACCCAGCCATGGGCACTCNGGGTTTATTCAGCCTAGAAAAGGCTTTGGGGTGACCTAATTGCAGCCTTCCAGTACCTAAAGAGCTTACGAGAGTTGGAGAGGGACTGTTTACACGGACATCTAGTGACAGGACAAGGGACAATGGCTTCAAGCTGAGAGAGAGTAGATTTAGATTAGCTATTAGACAGAAATTCTTTACTGTGATGGTAGTGAGGCAACAAGTTACCCAGAGAAGTTATGGATGCCCCATCCCTAGAAGTGTGCAAGGCCAGGCTGGATGGAGCTCTGAGTAACTTGGTTTAGTGGAAGTTTTCTTGACCATGACACAAGGGGATTAGAACTAGATGATCTTTAAGGTCCCTTCCAAACCAAACCATTCTATGATTCTGTGATTATTATTAAAAATTCACTGTTACAAGACAACACCTTGCCTTTCAATTTGCTGCTGCTTCACAGAAGGGAATATGGGGCATAATGTCACAATCAGATGTGGCTGTGCATGTATTACATTACAAAGCAAAGACACACATCCAATTTAACTACAAGCAATTACGTGTAAGTGCCCACTCTTCTGGGAAGATGCATTTATGTGGAGTTCACCCCAGGTGCCTTTGCAGTTTATTTGTGAAGCCTGCTTATACAGGAATGAACTACCCCAAACACAAAAACACAGCTTGATATGACCGTCTTCGGGGCATTTGATCTCTTCCTGGCATTCAGAGATACAAGGCACTGCCAAAGAACAAGGAGGCAAAAGAATCAACTTGTTACATATTCTCAATAGATAAGTCCTGGGATTTCAGCCATTCCTGAAAAAGTTTAATGAGAACAGATGAGTGATCTGCTATTCCGACTACTCAAAACCTTGAAAGTAACCAAGAAGTCATCGATTTCTAAAAGGCAAAATAAAGCTGCTCCTAAACTCTGCCTCCTCTGTGCAATCCTGAAAAAAACTTGGATGCAAGAAAATATGCATCAACTTTAATACTAGAGAACTCAGCAGGATCACTTCCAAGCACCTCTGGGGAAATGCAAACTTGCTTTGCAGTGTACAGAATTTAGTCAGCCAACAGCTTACAAGAGCACCTTCTGGTTTTGGAGTGATGAGTCAAATCTCTTAGTTATTTCTGTTAGAAAAGAAATTATTTTCTGCATTTAAAGAAAAAATCTTACTGGTAGATGGATGGGGGCAAGGGGGCTGTACAAGAGACTCGATCCTTTTTGGGGGTTTTTTTTTTGCTTTTGCTCATGGTAAGAAGATCTCACTTGCCAGAGAGATGAATCTTCTGGAACCTTGTCTCTTCCTTGCCTTGTACTGCTGCATAAACAGGAGACAGTGAACTGAAAGCTGTACGAGAAGGCAAGTGCTCCATTCAAAGGCTGTTTTAACCTCCTCCAACAAGCCGGTTGTCACAACAGAATGAAGTGGAAAGACCATCTTTCCTACACGGAGGTTGAAGAGACACCAATGCCCATGTAAAACCTGTGCCATAAACAAAATCCCTAACTCTGATACAGCATGTTTTAACAGAGGGCTGACTACACCACTGCTCCTGCTGCTGTATTCCTCTGAGGAAGACCAGCTGAAAGCTGGGAGCAGACTCCGGTGTGCTGTGCCACTGTGCCTATTAAGAGTTGGTCAAACTTAACTGCATACACAGAAAATTGTATCCCATATACTACAGCAACTAAAACCAGTGGGAAACAGAAAAATGTAGGTGCAGCTGTTTCTTCCCCACAACCTTTCCTAATTAGGTCTAAAAATGTCTGTAAGGCGAGCCCTGCCCCATCTTTCTGAAACCAGTCACTACATGTGCTTGTCAAAAGTACTTGAGTCCTGTTCTGTAAATAAATGCCAGTTAGAAAATGCAAAAACATAGAGTGAAACAAGGTAAATATCAAATAATACAAAGTCTTTAAGAAATGTTTCTAAACACAAGGGAAGTGGAGGTATGTCAGGCATATTGTACTTGCAGAGAGGATTTCTAAAAAGCAGTATTAGTTCACGTATGAGTGCAAGACAGAATATATGAATTGGGCAAGGAATTGCAACTAGAGGAAATTCATACAGCAAACAACAAGAGCTCTGAGCCAGTGTCCTGTCACTGTATAGGAGCATACTCCACTGTTCTGTGTGCCCTAGACAGCTTTCAGCGGCAGAAGGCATGCACTGTGAAGATGTGCCATCACTTTCCTTTCCACACAGCTCCCAGACCCAGCAACAAAAGGTAGCGTCAGCACACATCTTAAAGACTGTCTAGCACAAAGCATACCCAAACCCTGCAGAGAGTGGCCGTGCCCCTCTGCTCAGCACATCTGGAATTTTAAAGACAAGTTTTGGGTTCCCCAAGAGATGAGAGATATTGATAAACTGAGGAGTTCAAACACAGGATCACAAAGATGTCCTGGAGATAAGAGTGCAGGACATTATGGGAAGAAGTTGAGGAAACTGATCTTCAGCCTGAGGAAAAACTACAGTAGGATCAATTTGCAGTCAGCCATTGCCTACTGGAGCAAGAGGCACCACTTCTCTGAGGC